>VXBA01002054.1:71707-91574 GCA_013399895.1 Serilophus lunatus
TTTTTAATTTTTTTTTTTTTTTTTGTTTTTTTTTTTTTTTTTTTTTTTTTTTTTTTTTAAATTTAATTCTGCTTACATCTTTGTGTACTTGCTGGTTAGGCTATGCTAACTGTCTGGTAGGTTCATAGAATCATAGAATATTTCGAGTTGTAAGGGACCTACAGGGATCATCAAAGTACCAACTTCTGACCTGGTGCAAGGCAGCCCCAAGAGTCACACCATGTGCCTGAGAGCATTGTTCAAATGCTTCTGAAGTCAGACAGGCTTGGCTCTGTGAGTTGGGGAGCCTCTTCCAGCACCCAAACAACCTCTGAGTGAACCTCTTTTCCCTAATTACTGACCTAAACCTCCCTTGACAAGTTTCACGTCATTTTCTCAGGCCCTGACAGTGATCACCAGACGGGAGATCAGTGCCTGCCCTTTGCTTTCCCTTGTAATGAAGTTGTAGGCTGTGTAGGGTCTCCCCTCAGTCTCCTCTGCACCATGAGTAAGATGGCTGAGACTAATGATGAGATTGGAAAGACTGTAGTTACAAATTACCCCAGAGTCTGGACTAAGTGCTTGGTGATGCACAAGGACACATAGCCTAGCTCTAAACTACTGAACAGATTCAAAGGCTAAACTCTGAGGAATATTGCCTCCTTTGTCTACTTTCTTTCCTCTGCAGCATACAAATTACCCCCTTATTTCTGAAAAAGCCTGTCTTAATCTAGCTAAAGAAATAAGAGAATTTTCAGTGTAAAAGTCCATTTCATTGAAGAGCCTTGTGTAGAGGTGAGCTGTCTAAACTTAATCAATCAACCATTCAGAAAACCTCTTTCTCTTCTGAAAGTTAATGTTATATCAAATAAGGGTGGGAATAATATAGGACTCATTGTAACATTATAAAAAGCTTTCAAGACTGAAAGTACAAAGATCCAAAAATATTTCTTTCTCTTTCTGGCGGTAAAAATAATTCCTCTTCTTGAAATGAAATCTCTGCAGAATAGTAGTGCTTTCTACTTCCTTAGTGTGCTTTATCCTGAGGAGATAACTTCTATTTCTCTGCCATAGAACTGCAATCTGATGTCATCAACTTCAGCTGGATATTCATTTGTACTGCAATAGTATTCATTATGCAACAAGATAGTTGTGGATCAAGCAGGGCTTTGAACCAGATGACCTCGTGAAGTCCCTTCCAACTGAATTCATTCTATGACTCTATTTTCACCATCTGTTTCTCCAACTGTCTAGACAAATGTGGACCCTCTGGAAGGTGCCAACCTTCAACCTCCTTTCATGGCCTTTCTAATAGCCAGAAAGATAATCTGTCTAGTCATGCTGTAATCCAAACAAATTATTAAAAATATTTTGTGTTTCTTACACCCTGGTGTATTTAACTGGTGCCTCTGCCTGCCTCGAATTAAGAATCTGCCTTGAACATTTGGTTTCTTTGATCAGGAATGTACTAGTCTTTCTATCTTTTAAATAATTTCTTATGTTGTAACAGCATTTTCAGATGGTCTGAGAGAAAGGAAGCCCAGTTTCCATATGAAGGACATTTAATAAGAAAAAATTGGTGGTTGGGGGAAAGATTGTGGAAAAGATGTGGGTTTCACATTGAAGAGTAAATGATGATGAAATTCACTATTTTAAAGTGTTTCATGGCATGAAGGTGGTTCTTTAGTATGCTCATGATGGAAAGGGAGGTGGAAGGGTGGTAGATAAGAATGATGTACAGTATGAACTTTAAAGAGTGACTCAGCAAGTCTCTGTCTGCTCTTTGATGGATTTTTTGTCTGTACCAAACAGCCAATAGAAAAACAAAAAAGAAGAGAAAAGGGAATTGCAAGGGAGTTATTTCAGTTGGTTTCTTCTTACAACAGGGTTGAAAATCAGTAGGAGTTTTTTTATTAATTTCTGTGAGAGAAGGACTGTGTCCTAAAGGACTCTTATAAGCACGTTTTTAAAAATTTGCATTTAATGGTAAAAACGAGATTTAAAACTCTACAAATAGTAACTGTCGACTCATAAGAAGAAATATATCCTAGCGATATATCCTGTACCATGTGTGAAACTGCTTATTTCTGGCAATTTTGTCATTGCACACAGACTAATTGTTGTAATAGCCAAATGTAAGAATAATGACTAATGCAATATCTAAAGTGAGCATCCCCTAGGTTTTCCATATGGTTATAAACACGATTAGATTCTTTCCAGAAATCTCCAAACTAAATTAAATTTTCCTTAAGCTGCACAATGTTGATTTATACTGTACAGTAAAATCTTACGTAAAGAAGTAAAGAATCACATTTCTTTCTTTTATTCGTTTACTTATTTTAGTCCTCTAATTTAGGTAATATAATCAGATGAAATGAAAAAGAGTAAGGCAAAACTTTTATTAAGTTGTTACCTAAAATATATGATAAGGAATTAAAAAAAATTTGTTCAGATCAGAGTACATGATACAGTAACAAAACACAACTTTGGTGTTTAACATCTTTATAAAATTTAAGCCTACTGTGTAAGAGATATGGACATGGTGAAAGATGCTTAATTTTAAAGAGAATTATTTTTTTATTCAGAACCCCATTTTTCTTATACTCCTAGGATGCACACATGATCTATGAAGTCCCACACAAATGGCTGAAGGCTGTGAGGTTAGTAGAAAAAATAATCCTATTCCTTCCTCTGTGTATGAACTGATACAGCCACAGTCACCACACAATTTTTTGGTCAGACTTAGTGTATAGTTTTTATATTCTACACTAGGTTTGTCAAGGATAGGCAGGTCTGACAAACATGTCCGAGGAAGAAGGAATTTATATATTTACAGAATCACAGAATCAACTAGGTTGGAAAAGACTTTTGAGATCATCAAGTCCAACATATTATCTAATACCATCTCATCAACAAAACCGTGGCACTAAGTGCTACATCCAGTCTTTTTTTTAAATGGATGATGACTCCACCACATATGTGGGCAGCCCGTTCCAATGGTCAATCACTATGTCTGTGAAGAATTTTTTCCTAATGTCCAGCCTAAATGTCCCCTGGGGCAGCTGGAGATTGTGTCCTCTCGTTCTCTCACTGGTTCTTTGGTAGAAGAAATTGACTCCTACCTGGCCCATGCTGTTGGATTTTGACTGTCTGTCAACACTTTCTCCCAGTTTGGTGTCATCTGCAATGAGGACTCAATCCCCTCGTCCAGATCACCAATAAAGATATTAAACAGGACTGGGCCCAATACTGATCCCTGGGTGACCCCACTAGTGACCAGCCACCAACTGGATGCAGTACCATTCACTACAACTCTGGGCCCAGCCATCAGCCAGTTCGTAACTCAGCGCAGAGTGCACCTGTCCAAGCAGTGGGCTGCCAGGTTTTCCAGGAGTGTGCTATGGGAAACAATGTCAAAGGGTTTACTGAAGTCTAGGTAGACACATCCACAGCTTTCCCCTCATCCACCAGGCAGGTCAGCTGGTCATAAAAGGAGATCAGGTTGGTTAAGCAGGACCTGCCGCTCCTAAATCCATGCTGGCTGGGTCTGATCCCTTGATGATCCTGTTGGTGCTGTGTGATTGCACTCAAAACGACCTGTTCCAGTTTCTTTTCTTTGAAAAAATTGAGGGCTTTAAGGTACTAATCTGTTGATCTGGAAACAATGTACAGCATTAACCAATTTTAATAGTGTTCTAATTTTTTTTCATGGAGCCTTTTAAATGTCTGTAGAGGTATGCAGAATAGTTTCTTAATGTCCATTCTTTTTATCTCAAAGTTTACCTGTTGCTACTTTTGAAGGTGACATTTTTAAGTAATATGTTGTTAAACATAATAAAGTATCGTAAATACATAATAGTAAATGTAAAGTAAATATAGTAAATCATAAGGCTTACAGCACAAAATGTTATATAGACATTCATTTTTGAATGGCCCAGAGGTGTTTTATTGTAAGAGAATGTCGGGGAAATAAAAGGTCAAAGGGAGATCTTTCCTTTTAATAGCTAAAGAAGAGTAAATATCTTAGTAAATCTTAATAGACTTTTGGAACTCTCTCATAATTCTCAAGTTAAGCCATTCTAGGGAAGCCCTAAGGATATAGCATTTTCACCGCTTTCAATAGGATTCCCTAGAGCTGCTAATCACATAGTTTGCATGTTGTTTAGATCATGAAATTATTCCAATAGTTTTTATTTCATACTCTCAGGTATAGTGTATGGTAATATTTGAGCTAGCTTGTGGGAGAAAGAAGAATTTCTACCACCTCTCATTTCCTGGCTGCTGTACATAAATTAAGACCCACCTTTCTGTCTTTGCCATAACATTAGTGGGCTGTTTTTACTGTTATTGTACTAGTAGATTACTAAATTAATAGAGAAAGATATTGAAAAAGTTGCCACGTAAATCTGTCCTATCTGCACATCAGTCAAAAGAATGAAATGGTAAGCCAGGAGATAGCAGCTCTTTGTAGTGACTGTTCCCACTGAGAAACAATGTCAGCTGAAGCTTAAATAATACAGGCTTAATCCCCCCAGGCCCAGTTTGGGAAGGAAGCACTATGTTTCAGGCATTGTTGGGGTACCTATCTGGTTGCCAATAAAAATATCTCTGTTATATAATTAGAAGTACCATAAAATCTTCTAGGAAGAATGTAATTTGTTCAGTACCAGCTGGTGTATCTCTTTAATTAGTTATTTCACACAAATCAGTTTGAAATGTACTTATTGCTATTTTTGTGTTTTATGGAAATTTTAGATGAAGAATTAGAAGTAGTGGGATATCACTTATATAAGTGCAGTAACAAAACTTGCCTGTAGTAAATGTTTGCTCCCCCTTACTTGTATGAAAACACTTCTATGAAAATGTGATTGCAAATAGAAAATTCAAATTATTCTGGTTTAAAGGACACAAAGGAGTAGTAGTGGTTACTGGTTCAATTTCCTCAAGAAGTGAACGACACATTCAACTGAGCAAATTAGAAATTACAAAAGGATGTGAAAATAGCTGTTCTCAATACAGTCTGATGCAGGCAGATAGGTCTCTTTCCTTTAGCTGGTAAGATACTACATGCTATGAGAGTCTAGTCACAGAGAAATTTTCTAGAGAAATGTTCAGAAGAGTTTCAGAGAAATTATAATTTTAAACTTTCATTTGCATGATGAAAAGGGTGAAATGGAACCTTTCTATTTGGAACTTTGGAATTTTTTCCAGAAACAATTCATATCTAGAAAAGCATAAGGAATAAAATAAGCCCAAGCATCTTTATATCACGGTTTAACTATCTTTGTTTTGTTTAAAACTTTATGCACTAAATATGTCTCTATATTAAATCAATCATGGATAATCACAGCACTGTTAAAAGCTATCCGAGAGGAGAATTTTTTTTTTTAAATTCATTGACACCACATGATTGTCTTTAAATTTAGCTTATGGGTGATTTGTTTTATAGCTTTATAGAGTATGTTTTGCTTCTATTTCTCTGCCTATAAAATACAAAGTATATCACTCTAAATCTCCAGGAAGGATTATTTTATAAAATTTATGAGGGATTTAAAGTAATGTAAAACTCTTCCTGAAGATGTTTTCCTATTTATTTAATATTTGTAGAAATATTTGAAGAGAAAGATTGTAAAGAAATATAGATCAAGTCTCTCTTTGTTGTGGGAGGCCACAAGGGCTGGCTAAAGGAAGCTCAACACTTTAGCTCTATCCATGAAGTGATAAAATATTAATCGTTATTTTACTGTTAAGAAATAGAAATGATCTCTTTTCCCAGGCAGGTGGAAATTGTGAAGAACAACTACATAGTAGTAAAGTTACCATGATACATATTTTGTCCTAATGTTGTATAATTCAAATTGTGCTTTACCTGAATTACTGAGTTTGCTGTTTTGTCATAGAGCTCATGATACAGCTACACATCCTCTGCAATTAAGCCAATACTATAATGCACTGTTTAAATTTATTATGCTGGATTTCTGTAAGTCTTTGGAATGGTCTTTATTTCACAGTTCAGAAGTTACCTGTTTCCAAAATGCTTCATGTGGTCGAGTTAGGAAAGAG
The DNA here is from genome assembly GCA_013399895.1 of Serilophus lunatus. Taxonomy (NCBI): domain Eukaryota; kingdom Metazoa; phylum Chordata; class Aves; order Passeriformes; family Eurylaimidae; genus Serilophus; species Serilophus lunatus. The sequence continues at coordinate 77,750 of VXBA01002054.1, forward strand.
CTGCTCTCCTACATGTTACTCCTGTTAGATTAAAATAGGTGTGGTGTAACATGGTAGATTCCGTAGAAGCAAGGCAAATGGTTATGCAGTAAGTTGTCCAATAGACAGTGAGAGGAATTAAAAAAATCCCCACATTCTTCAAATGTTTGAGTGTGTGAATGACAGACTCATGCTTATCCAAATGAATGTTTAAACGGGTTGTTTCCAAGTTATGACTTGTAAAATGATAGAATGCAGGATGAGTTATGAGAAGAAAGGATTTTAATATGTGTAAGTAAATGTCTTGAACTGAGAAGTTTTCAGAGAGAAAGAAAGCAAGTAAATATAAATAATGATTTTAATTCATACACACCATCCCCCTTTTTTTGTAATCAAGTCTCTCTCCCTTTTAAATCTCCTTTTATAGCATTATGGAAGCAATATATTTGGTGCATAAATGGTTATAAAGTTTACAGCTATTTAAGTTCAGTCTTAACCCTCTGAGCAAGCCAACCAAGATATAATCAAAGGTGTTACTGCCTCTAATGAGCTAAATAAAACCCATAGAACTAGGTAAATAGAATTAGGGAAAATTGGAAAATTTTTTCTCCTCCTTATTTCAATATCTGCCTATCTCAGGAGTTCAGAAATTCTGCTGTACCATGTCAGTGTTCTTCCAGTAGAAAGTTTTAACATTCTGGTATATTGAAAACAATAGTTCAGACTCCAATATGTTCTTAGGTTAGAAGATTAATTTATATGCTGATTAATATCCTGGGTTGGTGTCTTCCTCTGCCTTTGTCATATGTATCACTTGTTAGTAATCGATTTTTCTTTAACCTCTGTACACCAGTTCTGAGGATACATGAATTCATTTGTTTGCTTTATGCCCTTCATTTGTAATACTAGCTGATATCTATAGTCTGTGATGGAACTTGTTCCTTAAAGGTGCCTGAACGCTTCTAATTTTTTTCTGTATTATGAGTGCTGAGCACAATTAGAAAATAAATCTTACTGTTTGAACTGTTCCACTAGGTTAAGTATCATTAAACAAAGGCTTATTTTTTAAATAAATGTCTACATATTCATGCTGGTACCAGTCTATCTACTTGGAGTAGAAATTAATTTAGTAGACTAGTAGTATGGATCTTTCTGAGTGAATTTTTTTAAATTTTGCAAGAAACATATTGTTTCTTATATGACTGGAAGATGAAAATATCAAACCACTGAGAGTAGCATGGTTTCTCCCATCAGATTCCTGAAGTGAATCTAAATTAAAATAGTAATCATGGATGTTAGATTTGTTTCCTTTCCCAATCTAACAAATGGAATAAATGAAATACTTGTGTAAACTGACATTGTTCATCATAATAAAAGAACACCAAACTTATTTATCCTGATGAGGCATATGCTTATTTGATAAGTTGGGTCATGTTAATATATGTGTAATTCTGTGAAAAAAGGTGGCAATCAGCTGATTATCCTTTCTGAGGGACAGAGGAAAAGGCAGGCTAATGGGTTACATTGCATTCCAGAAATTGGTATCTGCCTTGGTTTTCTTATTTCTGCATGCCAGGAAATTCTTAAAGTACCTTTCTGAAGATAAATGAACATGCTCATTATGTCTCACTAGTGCCTGTTAAGTCTTTCTGTGAAATATTTCATGAGGAAGTGTGCAAATATTTTGACTGGTTGTGCTTTTATTTTTGGAGTGTATTGCAGATGACACATAAATGTATCAGGATGAAGCTGTGGCAGCAGAGGCATGTAGTAGATTATTAATATTTTCAAATTTTTTCAATTAATGGATCCAGCAATAGTAAAAAACACCATTATGTTAGTGGACTACAGTAAAGTAATACATCCCTGTCATAGGCATATTAAGACTAACAACTGTGGTAGAGAATTTTTTGAGGCATAATTTTCAACATGTAAAGAGACATAAAGGGTAACACCTTGTTTTCAAATTTGAAGGGATATTTTATTCTTCTGTTTTTCCTTCTTGGCAGCAGATTTTGGTGTGGTATTTTTTCAAAATAGTCCTGAATGCTGAGAAAGATGAGATGTGTAGCAAAGGAGAAAGGTAAAATCTACACAATGCCATATGTACCAAAGTTTTTTTCAAAGACACAAAGAAATATGTGATTTAATCAAATCAGTGTGTGTTTGTAAAGTTATATAGCAAGAAATGCAAGTGGTAAAGTAACAGATAATAAATGCATTTAGGTATGTTTAAAGATTGTAAATGTCCACAAGTTGCATCTCATCCACTGTATCACAGAAAGTATAAAAAACCCTAAAAGTATTCTAACCACTCTATAATGGTAAATGTTAGCTTTGAAATCTTTGAATGTAAAGTTGAGCTTCAGTATAAAGCAAGACAATCTCTGCCCAAATCCAATCAGATCCAATAACTAGGAAAACCATTCATGAAGAGGTGGTTATATCCTCTCTCAGAGTAAGTTTTAGATTTAGGCTTAGTATGATAGATTGTTACACAAGCTAAGAAGATTTAACCAAGAGAATCATTGTAAAATCTTTGGATTTTTCTTAATGTATGTTTCTTTTAGCAATTACATGAGAACCTTCAGTGATAGAAAATGTTTCATTTGTGTTTAGCTGGTCTGGTGTTTAAAATTGGTCAGTATATTTTATTCTGAATATATCTACAACTGACTTCGTATCTTTGGCTCAGACCAGTGGGTGGGTGTGGCAGAACAAAATTACAATATCTACCAAATATCTGTGTATTCATACCTTCCTGTGATACTATAACTATTCCATCACCTTTGGAACTCTAAAATAAATGGATTTAACTTTTAATTTTATGCAGCACGTAATTTTCTAGAGTTAAAACTACTTTTTAACTTCTTTCTGAACCCTTTCTAATTTGTCAGAAACCTTTCTGAATCATGGCGAGATGAATCAGTACAAGCCTCACTAATGCCAGATGTTACCATTAAATCACTTCCCTTCTCCTACTTGATGTTTCCTAGATTTTGCATCCAAGGTCCAAGTTAGCCCACTTAGAGGACTGCAGTAATAATGTGTTTATTTCAGTTACATTGTTTGCATTATTCTTGAACTTCTTGTTATTATTGTACTGTTTTGTTATTTAGATTTAGAATAGAAATAAGCAATTCAAATAAAATACATAGCTCAGTAACATAGTAGAACTCTTAAGAGCATGCTTAGTTTCCCGTTGACACAAAAGAGATTTCTATATACTCTTAAATTGCATGCTTATATATAAGAACCGCTGGGTTGGATTTTGAGGTCAACTGGTCAGTATTTTTTTCATAACACTTGCATTGTGATATGGTACTAAATGATTAGCATAAGAAAATTAAATATAAATTATAGTGATTTTTTTCACTCTCCCTCTGTATTCATGTGACTTCTGAAATGCCCCTTTGAATATACAATGTTTAAAACCTTATTCTTATTTAACATTCTTAAATATTGAAAGCATTAATTGTCTGGTAAAATTTTAATGAAGAAGCAGCAAACAGTGTTTTTCTCTGCAGTATGTTAAATTTCTTCATTTAAAATTCTCCTCATGTGCTATCAGGCAAATTTACACATTGTACTATTCAGTGTGCCCTTAGTGAAAGTTCTCTGTATTATTTCTCAAACTTGTTGTCTTTTTGTAGTGTTTTTGTATGCATTTGTAAAATAGCACGCACTCATAAACAGGTTTCTCATTCTGAGAAATCATATAGAAGTGGTTTTGTTTGCAGGGATCTCATTTGTTCATGAGAACTTGAATACTTAAGGCATTGAAAACTGTGAATTTAGCCCAGTGCTCAGCCAGGTAGAGGAAAGGAGTCTCTCCTCTCCGTTTGGAAATGGCTGTTTGGAACATTGGTATCTTATAATTATCTGCTTAAACCAGTGTTTTAATATTGTTAAATCCTGAAATATGAGAAAGAAATACTGAAGTATCTTATGTAACAAACCCTTGCTATGAATATACAGGTGTCTTTTGCAAAATGTCAAAGGATGATGAGTATATCACTTCAGAGAACTAACAAAATTCCACATTACAAATAAATAATCAGGATATTAGTGGTTCTTTTGCTCCTATAAATCCTCTTGATTCCTTTTTCCTTCTTTTGTTGCCTGATTTTTTTCCCAGTTTTATCAGTTACATCTGTAGTGCACAAAGCCACTTGATCTATTGAAAAAATTTTTCTTTGTATTTAATACCCTTTAACAAACATTTTTCTTGCCTAAATTTCTCAGGTAAGATTTTTTTCTCCGCTATTTAAGAGGAGAATATGTGATGAAGGATCAATACGGATTGTGGCTGGGCTGTAGGCAGCCTTAACATTGAAGATTTCCAGCTCTGTCCTTGAGAAGTTAAGTAAACAACTTCTGGGGAAGAGAAAACAGAGTTTGAGAAAGTTGAGTGCCAAAGAAGGAGGCAACAATGAAATATTTTTCAAGCTTGTGGAGAGTAAGCAAAAGACCACCAACCACCAATGCTAGTAGAGACTTACGAGTGCGAACAGGGGTCTTGTCCAATGAGCAGAAGACACATATGCTAAAGTACACTATAAAAATAAGATGTAACCAATAATGGGGGCGTGCTTGCTTCCATGCTATTTAGCTTGCTTGCTTGCTATTTAGCTTGCTTGCTTGATGAATATAATTCTGTGTTGTGCGTATTTTGTCCATCACAACCTGAGCACCGACAGATCAAAGCTTCCTTTTGTTTTGTTCATTGGAATCCTTTCTATAAAAAGGTTTTATCTCCTTTTAGAAAATTTATTGTATTTTATCAGAAAATATAAATTTTATATGCCAAAGATGTCTCTTTTACTGTAAATTTGCTCTTTCTAGACCACTTTTTTCTTTTTCTATTTCTCTGACAGGAGTATCAAATTGTGTTCAGTGGAAAAGGATGAATAACAAAAGCGTACTTTCCAATATTATTTAGTATGATTAATTCAGGAACTGCATGACTTGTAGTATGTGCTTTTTATTTCTCAAGTTTTGTTACTTCCTGCTCAAAATTAGTTCAGCAATCCATAGATTTAGGTGGAGAAAAATCTATTCTACATTTTTTCTGATTCTGCTGTTGTGTTCAAGCTTATGCAACTTTTTCATTGAATAAGGGTTCTTGGAGACTTAGTCTTGACAAAACCAATAGTTTTCTGTTTACCGTTATTTGTGATTCAGTTCCCTGTCTGTAAAAATGATAACTATGCTTCTTGTTTGATGACTTTGAGTTGTGCTGGTAGACTGCAGCATAGTTGACTAGTTGTGAAGTGACACTTAGAATTGGACTTGGGTCTTTTCTAAGGTCCTCTAATATCTGTCATACAAATATGGTTATTATAATACCATTATTTTTAGGTGTGGATCACTAATAATCCTTGTTTTAGAAAGGGATTTCAGACTAAATAAAGTAAGTTTTTTGGTATGTGAATGGTGCCTGAAAAGTAGTGTAAACCACACAGTAAAACGGGGGATTGCCAACAGACCTACTAGTCCTTTAAAAGTCGACTGTTTTTTTTTCTTTTCATATGTAATCACAGACATTTGAGACAACCTTGCTGGAATACACAGATGCTGTTTCACCTAGGAGCAATGCAGATCTATAGTAAAAAAACCAGTGTTCCAAGAGCTAAAACATAAGGTAACACTGTGGGCCTTGGTTATTTTATCTGAGGTTCTACATGACTTTCAGCTGTGCTGTAGAAACCACGTGTGAAATGGGGATGGAAAAAAATAGCTCACTCCTGAGCAGCTGACTTCTAGGCTGAATGAGAAACCTCCACCCTAAGTTGTGTCATTTGTGCTGGGAGCAGAAGGGCTGAACTAGCAATTTGCAAGGGAAAAGTCTGAATGAGGGATGTGCACACAGTTTAGCAAATCCTATCTTTGTGTTAGTTTCTCATATCACAGACATGAATGGAGATGTGAATGAGAAATCTCTTTGTGCTGAGCATGCATTCCAACTGTTCATGACTTAAAAGATTTATTTTCTCTTTCTTTTGAAGGAAGTTAGATACAATCATTATTTAAAAGATTTATTTTCTCTTTTTTTGAAGGAAGTTAGATATAATCATTAATTTTTTTCATCATTATTTTTGTTTACTATAGACTTGTGTTTTATGTTGGGGTTTATTATTGTATAAAGCATTAATCTTGCAATTATTTGTAGCTTTCATAGAAAACCTCAGTTAAGATCCTGGAATCATATTTTTAGGTCTGTTATTATCTGGAAACATGTGTTGCATACTTCTGGAATGAAGTCTACGATGAAAGCATATCACAGTACCACAGTATTAACAAGGTTGGAAGTGACCTTTGAGGTCATCGAGTCCACCTTATAACCCAACAGAAATGCATCATCTAAACCATGACACAAAGTGCCTCATCCATTCTTCTCTTGAAGTCACCTTCAGGGTCAGTGACTCCATCACCTCCCTGGGCAGCCCATTCCAATGGCAAATCACCCTTTCAGTGGAGAATCATTTCCTAATATCAAGCCTAAACCTTCCCTGACTGAGCTTGAGACTGTGTCCTCTTGTTCTGTTACTGGGAGCCTGAGAGAAGAGACTGACTCTTGCCTGGTTACAACCTCCTTTCAGGTAGTTGTAGAGGGCAATAAGGTCTCCCCTGAGCCTTCTCTTCTCCAGGTTAAATAACCCCAGCTCCCTCAGTTGTTCCCCTCAGGGCTTGTGCTCCAGCCCCTTCACCATCCTCGTTGCCCTTCTCTGGACACATTCCAGCAACTCAACATCTTTCTTAAACTGAGGGGCCCAGAACTGGACATGGTACTCAAGGTGCGGCCTAACCACTGCTGAGTACAAAAGAAGAATAAAATTCCTGATCCTACTGGCAACACTATTCTTGATACAAGCCAGGATACCATTTGCCTCCTTGGCCACCTGGGCACACTGCTAGTTCATGTTAAGTTTCCTATCAACCAGCACTCCCAAGTCCCTTTCTGCATGAGTATTCCTCAGCCACTCCTTCCCCAGCCTATAACTCTGCATGGGGTTATTGCGGCCAAAGTGTAAAACCCGGCACTTGGATTTATTAAAGCTCATACTATTGGACTCAGCCCATCTATCCAGCCTGTCAAGATCTCTCTGCAACTTGGTATCATCTCCAAACTTGCTAATGATGGACTCAATTCCCTCATCCAGATCACCAATAAAGATGTTAAACAGGACTGGGCTGAACACCTTTCCCTGGGTGACACCACTAGTGACTGCCTGCAACTGGATGTGATGCCATTCACCACCACTCTCTGGGCTTGGCCACTAACCAGTTCCTAACCCAGCACAGAATGCTCCTGTCCAACCCACAGGCTGAGAACTTCTCCCGGAATTTACTATGGGAGACAGTGTCAAAGGCTTTACTGAAGTCTAGGTTACTACATCCACAGCCTTCCTCTTGTGTACCAGGTGAGTCATTTGATCATAAAAGATCAAGTTGGTCAGGCAGGACTACCTCCTAAATCCATGCTGGCCTTTTCCCCTGGTCATCCTGCAGGTGCTGCATAATTGCACCCAGGATTATCTACTCCATAATTTTACCTGGAACCGGGGTCAAGATGACAGGTCTGTAATTTCCCAGATTCTCCTTTTGGTCCTTCTTGTGGATGGGCATCACACTGGACAACTTCCAGTCATCCAGGACCTCACCAGTGAGCCAAGACTGTTGATAAAGGATGGAGAGCAGCTTAGCAATCTCATCTGCCAGCTCAGTCATAACCCTAGGGTGGATCCCATCTGGTCCCACAGACTTATGAGCATCTATGTGGACCAATAGGTCTCTAACATCTTTCTCCTGGATTACAGAGGGGCTATACTGTACCCTGATTCCATCTAACAGTTCAGAAGACCTGTTTTCCTGTAGACAATCTATCTTACTTTTGAAAACAGAGACAAAGAAGGCATTAAGTACCTTTGCCTTTTCCTCATGTTTAGTTTCTATATTCCCCTCTATATCCAATAAGGAGTGGAGGTTGTTGCTGCCTTTCTTTTTGCCATTAATGTATTTTTTAAAACACTTCTTATTATCCTTTACAGAAATGGCCATTATTCTTACAATTGCTGTGTTTTCATATGATTTTTGCTGCAGTGACTACTTCAGCAGCTGATTGCTTTGGTAATTTTTTTAACAGTACAGAAATTTAGGCACTGCATTACTCAGAAAGAGTAACTGAGGTAATGGTTGCTTCTAAAAGGTGTCTGATAACAGCACACTACCCTGTATTTATTTTCAGAGGACTATTCCAAATCTCAATGAAATACAAAGTGACTGAAGGAGGAATCTGATAGTGCCAGTTCCTCTAACTATCATTGTATTACCTTTTGAGACATTTGTTTCAGCCCTGCTAGATATCAGTCTTGTTGCTATTTCTAGGTCTAATCCTGGATCTCACAAACGTCTTTTTCACAGACCTATGTCTCTGATTTCCATTGTATTACGAGCATTGTATTATGAGCAGCAGTATGTAATAGAGATTTTACAAAATTTTCTTCCGTCACTTATCATAAAAATCCCTGAAATCTCGCAGAAGTTTAGTCATGCCAAAGACTGCAGTACCCTCTGTATGTCCATTAGCACAAGTTAATAACTTGCCAGTTGTTTGCAGCTGTTCTATGTTGTACCTCTAGCCTTCAAGAACAGATAGAGCTTGTTTTGGTTGCCCATTTTTCTTGTCCCTTTTGGACCTGGCAGCAGTCATATGCAGACAGGCAGACGGAACTACACACGGCTTCATCCCTGTCTCTTTGTCCTGCGGCAGAGAGAGAGAGATGGCAGGCATGCTTCGCCTTTTGGCTCCCGGAGTTCTTCGTCTCTCTCCTTGGTCCAACAGCTCAGCTTGAATTGGTGCGTCCTGCTGGCAGTTTGTGAGTAACTGGTTTTCCCTCCGCCTGGTCTCTCAGTCATGTCCTGATGGCCGCCAGAGAGCAACTTCATTTCTCTGTTTCCGAAGAGGATCCACGCGCCTCCTACAGCATCAGAGCTATCAATGCACCCAAGTATATATAGGGAAGGAGTAGCTGTGTTTTGAATCATGTTTTGTTCTTGGTCATTTAGTGATTTTGTTTTCTGGTTTTCTACTTTTCATTTAAATATATACATGCATTTATTATATATATGTTATTATATATATGTTTGTATATTTCATAATAAGGTTTTTAATTCTCTCTATAGTGTTTTGTCTCATTAAATGTAAGGTGCATAACTGTCCACTAATCCAGGACATGGCTGAAATGGCAAAATCAACATTCTTGTCAAATCTGCTCATTTATGCGAAATGCCTTGCCATGAGGGAGTGTCTACTCGCACCTTTTGTTCTCTGTTCTCATTCTCCCCTCACTTAAGGCACAAATTAATCTCTGCAATTATAGTTGAAGAAAATAGCTGGTCACTTACAGGTTACATTCTTGGAAAAGATCCAAGCACGTGGTGCCTCTGCACGAAACAGACAAAAGAAATACCTAATCTGAAGATTATTCTGTAACTGCTAACAAATCAGTATATGTAATTTTTTTAAAATGCAAAATAAGTTAAACACAGTGCTTCTTGAATTAAGAGTTTACCTACTTTGGACATCCTCATACTCACAGAGGAACAACTGAATAGACTTTTTTGTAAAAATGGGTTCCCTTCCCACACACTCTTTAGATAAATGGAAACTTTTTGTTCTGTACCACAAAAGCAAGTTAAATGCCAATTAACGTTCTACTTGTTTTGCCTGTCATGGTGTTGATCATAGAATATCCAAGGTTCCTTTGATTTTCAACCTGTTGGCAAGTGAGAAACATTGCTTTTCATTTTGCTTACTCATTTGTTCTTAAAAAGAGTGTGGCGATTAATTATATTTGAAGCAGAAAATCTTTCCCTCGAGGCTTCAATTTAATAAAGAAGTAATTATTTTATAACACATTCATGTGTCTGTAAATGATGTGTCTCATATTTCTTCCTTGCTTTGTGTTATGTACTCACCAAGAATAGTTCCAAATCTATTTCTATATATTTCTGTGCACTTTTCTATTTACATTGTTGCTCTAAAGTCTTCCTGGATAGTCCAGTCAGCTGTTCCTTAATATATATTTCTTCTTCTATTTTTATTCATACCTCCTAGATAAATGGTGAATCGTCTATTGTTGTCTTGCTTCAAGAGTTTGTAGGTCTATCTCATTATACTTCTGAAAGATTGTAGTTGCTTGTAGTTTGTGTGTGAATGTCACTGACTAGATATATTGTCTTGTTTGCCTGAGCTAAATTATTATACAGAAGACAGAGAAATGTATAGGCAACATGTTGGAAAAGATATAAAGGCATCATTGTGACTTTATATATACATGACATTCTGTGATAGATTGTATTCTTAGCACTGCTATGGCATCAACAGAAATGAATTTTTTAGTGTGAGTACTGTGTAACAGATTCTTCATCAGTATAGCAGAGACCATTTTCGAGAGTTTAGTTTTTTGGTTGGGGATGTGTGTTGGTCTGGGGAACCAAGGGATGGGGACCTAGAATTGCTTTGAAGCTGCAGAGATATAATTGTAGGTATCTAAAGTACAAAATATGAACAAATGCCCAGGGAAAATTCTGCAATGCAAGTGAGACTTTTGATTGTAGTTTTACAAGTCATTATTTGTGACTGTCACACAAAATCTGTGTGGCAAGTAACACAGGATGAAATCCATTTGTCATCTGTTAGAACGGAAAATATATGTTTCATATCTTATAGTCATGAATAATGTCATATAATGTATTTATGTCAAGTTAATGAATGAAAGACTGATTTCTTTCACTGTTGTCTCAAAGGTATATTCTGAAGCTGGTAATGTACATACTTGTTTCAAAATTCTGGTTAAATATGGTGGCCTACAAGTGTCAATAATCCCTAACTTCTATTTTACAATGTTTTGGGGTTTTTTTACAGTTTCTGAAAATTACCTGCATTTCAAAAAAAAAAAATAAAAATAAAAATCCATGAACATTAGATAATGTAAAGAACCATATATCCTTGGCGAAAAATAACCCTCCAAAGATTTTAAGTTATTTGCAAAGTAAGTATTTTCTGTTATTCTTATGTTGCTCTCTCACCTGTTGGATCCTAAACTTTGGAATCTATTTCAAGAGTGAGATTGCTATTTCATATTTTCATGTAGAATACTAACATAGGTGTAAGGTGAGAGAAGGATAACTCTTTAAAGTGATCTATATATGACAATTGTTTGTATGCATCTGAATTTATAAAAATTGTACTGTTTATGAAATGAGTTGGATTGTGTATATATATATATATATACAAAAAAGAGGGAATGTTAGATTTTGCTGCTGTGTCTGGGGAATTGCGTATTTAAACTTGCAAATAGCAGGAGTCTTAATATGAACTCCAGAGATAATTTCTAGGAATGACATGTAATGTACTCCAGACTCACTACATGAAATTGGAAAATTTTTCTGTGTATGTTGACATAGCATGACGTAAGTGAGATTTAATAATTTAGAATGCATGTTTGTGGTTTTCTAGTACTATAATGAAATCTTTTTCCTAGCACCTGAGGAACATGGAGATGGATAAAACTTTCATCTTATCAAATGAGTTAATGAAACACAGAGTCTCCTCTAACAGTACCCGGGGCTTTTTTACATTAAAAAACCCCCATATTCAACAAGCAACAGATGTAGATGATATCATCAGACAGGAAGGTGATTGAGACTGAATGCTCTTATGACAGTTAATTGTTTCAAAGACATTTTTCCTGGTCTGCTCTGCATCTCCTTTTGTAGATGTTAGTGGATACCTGGAGTTCTGTACCTTTTTGAAATACAATATTATAACTACATTTAGGCAACTTTCAATTTTTTTTTATTTTTTCCTGAAAATTCACTTTTCTCAGTTCACAGTTATTTTCCAAAACTTTTTGATATTCAAGAGCTTTTAGAATATGTAGATACTTTTCATTTTGAGAGCTTCCATAAATTTCATGATTAGAAACTCTGTGTGATATAATGGAATATATTTTCATGGTAAGAATTGGCTTAGCGGCTTTAATTGTATAGTAGCTGAAGTCCCTGTTCAGGTGTCTAAAAAGAGAATATTGTTTGAAAACACTGAAGAAAAGGTTTCATGGCTTTTTATTTCCATGGAAACTGTGTCTGATGTTATATTTTTCCTTTCCTTAACTTTACACTATGCTTTCCCTTTTCTCTCTGGTTTTCATTATGATCGTGTGTAAGTGTACAGCAAATTATTATGCAATTAATACTATATATAAAACATCAGCAAATAAATACAAATGTTCTTTATGATTAAAGGGTTAATGGCAGTGTTGTAGTTGCAGCAATACAGAAAACACCAGCTGTATTATTTTTCTTCCACTTCAACAAAACCTCTCTTTGGAAGCAGAGGACATGTTACTTGACCACTGCTTCAACAAAACAACCAAAAAAGGGATGGGGGCGCACAAAAGGATGCCAATATTCTGTTAGATCTACAGAATTTATGAAAAAATGTATTCTGGGGTGGGAATTCCCTGGAAAAGTGCAAGTTTTCACCGTAAAGCAAAGACAAATCACTTTTTAGCAAGTTGAACATGAAGTTGTAAAGGACCAATATGGGATCAAAAGGAGAAACTAGGGGGAACTGATGGTTGTATTATAATAATGCTATGAGTAGCTGGTGGATGACAGCAGATGAAAAAGAGTAGTTCATGCAAAGAAATGCTACCTGGGGCTTTATCTAGAAGCCAAATTGATATAAATGCCCTCTTAAGTAGTCAGGTGACTATCAATAAGACTGAGAAATCACCTTGTTGTGATATGTAGTAATTATAAACCTAAAAAAAAATCCATAATGACACTGATTCCTGCATAGACCTCAAGTTAACTGTGAACTTAATGATTGTGCAAATCTTGAGCTAAAATATCTTCTTAGCTGTTAAATGCAAAAATATCAGAGGATTTACCTAAAAAAAAAAGAAAAAGAGAGAAAGGGAAACCAGATTACTTACTCATAGGTGAAGTATACATGGTCTGAAGAGTTGCTTTTTGGTTGGAGTGCTCTGACCGCTTGCTCCTCAAAAAGAATTAATGTATCCTGTAGTTTAGAAAATGCTAAATGAATTAGAGAAAGTTTCTAATCCTGAAGTATTTTTAGACAATGAATACGATGGTATGTGTATGTTTTATTAAGAATCAAGACATGTCGAGCTCAGACATTTGAGCCAAGAACACAAACAAAAACACCCTGCATTCCCAGGGCAGTGACTAATACTTCCAGTGAGATCTCAGCATTCCCTTTATAGATCAGGTGTTAATGTACACTGACATTCCAACTTGCAGCACTGAAAATTAATATCAATATGATGAGCTAAATAAAGTATAACTAGAGCTGCAAATACTTTTGGGATTGTTGTGGATTTAAACACCACAGTATTAACTAGGGGGCACTCTTAATAATGACGAGAAGAATGACAGAATGTGACAACAGCGAAACACTTTATTTGTCTGGAGCTCAAAGGAAACACAGTTTAAGGGAATCTCAGACTTAACACAAAAAACAAGCACCCAACAAAACCACAAAAAGGAAAACAAAATAAAAAGGAATAAGGGAACTGCTTTCAAAGGCCAGCCAAGCTGGCCACAAAGAAGCAGTGGAAAGGGAGAGCCATTTCCTCCTTCTTCTTCCTCTCTGGTGGTAGCCAACTCCCAGCCCTTGGAATCTCTGCAAAACACTACACAGTGAAAGGTTCTCCCCCCCCAACCCGGGATGTTATTTGGGGAAGCTTTCAACCTGCAGTTGTGCTCGTGTGGCTCCAATGCCGATGGAGGTGGGCTGAGTCAAGCCACG
>VXBA01002054.1:92057-119293 GCA_013399895.1 Serilophus lunatus
CGCTCCCTCCAAGACCCCGCCACCCCCCCCCCGCTGCACCCTCCCCCCCCTCCCTTTTCAACCCACTACAGGGATAAAGGACAAGGATTTAAAAGCTTTTCTGCTCATGTTGAGTCAAAGTCTTTGATGCTAAAAATAAGAGCTTAAAAGCCTTCACTAGATTGCAGACTGCTTATCCCTGTATAGTTATGTTCAAGTGAAATAGATCACCATGATGGCTGAATTACAAAAATGAACCCATAAAACTAGATGGTGGACAGCAAGCTTTATTCCAATTTTTCTCATTTATGAGACTTCATCTGTAGTGTGCTCTTCTGTAGTGTCTCTCAAACATCAGTGCTAGTCTACATTTCCAAATTTCTTCCTAAAGAGTAGTTCATGGCACCATCTCTAAGTAGATTGAATATTATCGACTTCCATCTTTTGATTTGGAAACTATTCTGAAATTGTAGTTTATTGCAGTAGCATAGACATTCCCTCTCTTTTTTCTCTTTTACCTGTTTCACCCTTACTATTTCCCTTGACACTTGGATATATGTGTAAATTAGACACACAGACTAGGATATAATATTTCACATGAAATTGTAGGGCAGCATTATGGTAAGGTTTTCTGTTTTCATTCAGAGGGAATGACTCCTATATCAATTGCCAAATCAAATTCTCTTTGAAATCGACTTCTTTCTCTCTTCCTGGAAGATCACAATCTGTAGCCACTTGTTTGCTCTTGCTTTCAGGTTTCCTCATCTGCTGAAGATATGTACATCGCCGTATGTTGGCTTTCATTTTCACATGTTCAATGAATGTTCATATATTTCAATACTTTTCTATTCAGGTGTTTAACTTCTTCAGGCCTCTTTTGTTGATTTTATTCTATTTATATTCCTTCTAATTATATTTTCAAGGCAACTGTAATAGTATTCTGAATCTGCACCAATCTACAGTTACTAGTGTTTTTGTCTGCTTCTTTCCTTGAGTTTCTTTGAAGCTGTTCACATAAAAACTTAGCTGCAAGTGGATCAGTGACCCATTTATTATTCATATATTTTCTTTTAGTTCTCTTAACTTGATGTTTCTAAACATATTCTTCAAAAATTCACACATGTGGTAACATTCCAAGCCCTGATATCTTTTAGATGGTTAGTGTTTTATTGCATATCTACTGTGAGATTATGTAAATCATGTTTGCCATGATTGGACTACTAGGAAAGTGGGATTTATGACTTCTGTAACCAACAGTTAAATTTATAGGAGAATGAAAAGTTCTGGGCACATTTGCTGTTTATATACACAAGTAATTTAATTTGTAGTTGTTTTGGATGATTTATTTGGATTACAGCCTGTGGTGGTGCATCCCTCCCCTCCAGGCCATACTATGACCTGAGATATGCTTGTTAGGCCTTGGCCTTGGTGAATATGTTACAGTAAATACACTAGGTATGATGGTCTTCTAGATGCTCTTCTCCATGACTGGAATGTGGCTATCAATGGCTACAGGCTGTTTAGAAGAGACAGGAAAGAGACATGGAGGCATTGTCCTCCATATCAAGATGGGGATCAAGTGTGTCTCTGAAGGACAGCCATGAGCAGGTAGAAAGCCTGTGGATAAAAACTTGAGACTAAGGCAACAAAGTGAACTTTGTGGTTGGGGCCTACTACAGGCTGCCTGATCATAGGGAGCCTGTTGATGAAGTCTTCCTGCTGCAGCTAGAGGAGGCCTTGTGCTCACAGGCTCTGGTCCTGCTGGGGAACTCCAACCAACTCAACATCTGCTGAAAAAGTAGCACATCAAGCTGTAGGCAATCCAGAAGATTCCTATAATGTACGGGGAATAATTTCTTAAGCCAAGTGATAGACAGGCCTTATAGAAGGAATAAGATACTAGGTTTGATGGTCACCAATGTAAGTGAGCTAATAGAGGATGTCAATGTTGGAGGTAGCCTAGGTTGCAGTGATTGTGCTTTGGTGGAGTTTGCAGGAATATACTTCAGGTGAGGGGTAAAGGCAGGCTCCTGAAATTTAGAACAGCAGACTTCCAGCTCTTCAGAGAGATTGTCAGTGGGATCCTCTGAGAGACTACCCTTGGGGACAAGAGAGCAGAACAGAGCTGTTAGACCTTTAAAGTATTCTTCCTTAGACCACAAGAGCTTGTGGTCCCCAGGAAAAAGAAATTGGTCAAGGAAGGCAAGAGATGGGCATGGATGAGTAGGGAACTGCTGGTCAAACTAAAGGCAATAAGTGAATTCATAGGCAGGGGAAACTAGGACGGGTAACCTGGGATGAGTATAGAGAAGTCAAATTGTGTAGGGAGGGAGTGAATGAGGAAGGCCAAGGCAAAAGTGGAACCGAACCTGGCAAGGGATGCGAAGAATAACAGGAGGAGTTTCTACAGGTACAATAACCAGAAAGGAAGGTCAGAGAAGCTGTACCCCTCTAATAAATAACACTAGTGGACAGGTAAAAATGGATGAGGAGAAGGCTGAGGTACTTAATTTTTTTTCATCAGTCTTCAATGGCAACCTCTTTTCCCATACCTCTAGAGTGGATGGACAGCAGGATGAGGTCTGGGAGCAAAAGGACCCTCCCACTGTAAGCAAACATCAGGCTGATGACGACCTGATGAACCCGAATGTGCACAAGTCTTTGAGACCTCATAAGATGCCCTCCAGAGTTGTGAAGGAATTAGCTGATGTCGTCAAGGCACTCTCCATGACATTTGAAAAGTCATGGCAGTCAGGGGAAGTCCCAGGTGACTGGAAAAAAGGAAATATACTTTAAAAATTTTAAAAAGGAAGGAAATTACCTGTGAACTACTTACCTGCCAGCCTCACCTCTGTGCCTGGGAAGATCATGGAATAGATCCTTCAAGAAACTGTGCTAAGGCACATGGAGAACAGAGAGGTAATTCAAGACAGTCAGCACAGCTTTCACCAAGAGAAAATCTTGTCTGACCAGTTTAGTGGTTTCTGGATGGAGTAACTACATCAGTGAATAAGGGAAGAGCTACAGATGTCATTTATCTGGACTTGTGTAAAGCCTATGATGCAGTGTTCCACAACATCCTTCTCTCCAATATGGAGAGTGATAGGTTCAATAGATGGACTGTTAGGTGGATTAGGAATTGGTTGGATTGTCTAATCAAGAGGGTTGTGGTCAATGGCTCAGAGTCCTAATGGACATCAGTGACGAGCCTTCAGGGATCTGTACTGGGACCAATGGTATTTGATAACTTCATGTCCAGGTTTGGTGGACAAAATATTAGTTAATAAATTATGGATACAGAGGTATTAAAGAAATAAGAATTTATTATGAGGTAGGAAAAAAATTATCTTAAAAATATTAAAACACCAGAAAACCTCCTGAAGAGAACCCAATAACCACCTCCCAAAAATCCAAAAACAATCCACCAACACCCCTACCCACACCAAGCCCACAAATGAACAAACGACAAAAAATCGTATTCCCCGTTTCAATGTCCGAAAGTGCAGTTAATCTGAGGTAGACTGCAGGGGGTGCTGATGGCCGTGGAGGGGGCAGCGATGGTAGATGGAAGGTGGGCTCCTGTAGTATTTGGCTGGCTAATGTCTGGAACCACCACTGGGGAGAAGAGACTACCAGCAGAGCATGTGGTGATCTCCAAGATGGCAGAAGAGCGTGGGCGCTGACAGCAATCCTTCGCACAGTGACCTCCCAGGCCAGAAGAGGGAAGGAGGTTAGTGAGTTGTCTCCTTAAATATTCTTCCAAATCTCCACCCTGTGTTACTCCTGCAGTTCACTCCAAAAAAGGCAATCTCATTCCTTGCTGACTCCCACTGGTCTTTCCTGTGCCGTTCAAACCCCAGCTCCGCCCCAGCCTTGCCTCTGGACTCCACTTTCAGAGCCCTGCCTGGGATCGAAACACCATGGCACTGTC
Organism: Serilophus lunatus; assembly: GCA_013399895.1. Taxonomy (NCBI): domain Eukaryota; kingdom Metazoa; phylum Chordata; class Aves; order Passeriformes; family Eurylaimidae; genus Serilophus; species Serilophus lunatus. Next base: position 95,968 of record VXBA01002054.1, read on the forward strand.
ACATGTTGCTATCATGCTGCCCCTGAGGCCAGCACCTGCGGCCGTGCCAGCACAGGTGGCATGGGGGAAGCTGCCGCGTGATCACCAGCAGGCCACCGACACACAGACCGGAGTGGGCCTGCCGCCTGCCGTGCGTCCCCAGTCTGCGCCACGCCTGCACTGCCGTCCCACGGCCAGGCAGCAAAACAGAACATTGCCAAGAACCAGGCTGGTGGGCAAAAGCGCCCGGAGTCGACACCGCCACCGATACCCATGGGAGCCCATCCACCGTGCCCAGGCACAGCACTGGTGTGCTGCATGCAACAGGGTCCGCTGCGCCCAGCACTGCAGCAAGTCCAGGAGCGGTGGGGAAACTCTCCTCCTGCCCCCGTGGGAACCACTGAGCCGAAAACCAGCCATGGCCACGCGTGCATTCCCGCCTGCCCTGGTGCCCTGGCCCAGCCCCCATGGGGATCCTGGGGCAGGGCCCGTGCCTCGCCTCCCCCTCCTCTCCCAGCAACTCCNCCAAGAGGGAAAAAAAGAAACCATGTGAGCCAAAACGGAACAGGGGGAGGTGGAGAGGGTGTGGAAATGAAAAAGAAAAAAAAAAGAAATCTCTTTATTTAAACCCGAGTCAAAACAGGGAAAGTTTTCCCAGCCTCAGCTAACCCATGACACTTCATTAATTATGTAGATAGAGGAATTGAGTGCACACTCAGTAAATTTGCAGATGACATCAATCTGAGTGGTGTGGTTGATGCATCTGAAGGACAGGATGCCATCCATAGGGACCTGGAAAAGCTCAAGAAGTGGGCCATGAGAATCTCATGAGATTTAACATGACTCAAGTGTAAGATGCTGCAATTGTGTTGGAGCAACCCCTGGTATTAATTGCGACTAGGGGATGAATAGATCAAGGGCAGCCCTGCCAAGGGAGATTTGGGGGTGTTGGTGAATGAGGGGCTGGACAGGAACTGTTAATGTGCGCTTGCAGCCTGGAAATTCAAATATATCCTGGGCTGCATCCAAAGCAGTGTGGGCAGCAGGTCGAGGGAGGTGATTCTGCCCATCTGCTCTGCTCTGGTGAGACTAATCTTGGAGCACTGCATCCAGCTCTGGGGTCCATAGCACAGGAATGATACGGATCTGTTGAAGGGAGTCCAGAGGAGGCCACCAAGATGATTAGAGGGATGGAGCACATCTCCTATGAAGAAAGGCTGAGAAAATTGGGATTGTCTAGACTGGAGAGGAGAAAGCTTCAGGTGACCTAATTGTAGCCTTCCAGTTCCTGAAAGAAACTTACAGGAAAGATGGAATTTAGTTATATATTATTTGCAAGAGTATGTAGTGACAGGACAAGGGCGTATGGGTTCAAACTGAAAGAGAATATCTTTAGACTAAAAATTGGGAAAAAAATTCTGTACTGTGAGGGAGGTGAAGCGCCGGACCATGTTGCCCAGGCAACTTGTTGATGCCCCATACCTGGAGGTGTTCAAGGCCAGATTGGATGAGGCTCTGAGCAAATTGGTCTGTCCCCGCCCATGGCAGGGGTGTTGAAACCAGATGATCTTCAAGGTTCTCTTCCAACCCAAACCACTCTATGATTCTAAAATACTTTAGATTTGCAAGTAATTTAGGCTTCTGAGTCACTGTTGCACTATAATATATTCTGTATGAATCCTTTATCAAATTGATTAACTTCTGCTAACAATTAAGTGCTGTTGAGTTTAAGTGCTGTAAAACCTTTAGGCCTAAACTGTTGGTCAGGTCCAGGGCTCAGTTTAGCGAGGGGATATTCTCCAAACTTTGTATCTCAGTGGGAGGATCTTCCTTATTGCTTTTTACCCTTACTCTTTTATATCCACATCCTTTTCTCACTGCCTACCTTGCCTTCCACATAGAAAATTTTCTGGCTTGATCTTGGTTTTAGGTTGATTGATTTTAGATTTTAATTTGCTTTCTCTGTGAACTTTAAGCATCTATAAGTAGTAGAGTGCACCTTGCTGGGAACTTTGCCGTGCTTTTGCTTTTATATTAAACCTACCTTTGCTGATGATTCTTTAAGGGACCATAGGACACTCATTTCTGTCATAGCCCATGTCTGGATATCTTTGGAGGAGACATCTTTTTTTTACAATTCTTTTCAACTACAGAACTCTAATCCTTTTAAGCAAAATATGGAGAGAATTGTTAAGAAATTTTGTGTGCAAACTCATGCATTATACTATATACTATGAACAAACCCTGCTTTGTCAGGTTTCATTGTTTCCATAAAAAATGACTGAATTTTGGCAGGTGTCACTAGACATGATTCTTTGATTTTTTAAACTATATTATGTTATCTGAAAATTTGGACTCTGGCACGACAGAAATAATGAAAATTATTTTAGTAATATTTCAGTAATATTTCCTGCTTTAAATGGGCTAAATATGAAGTTAATTATGGCCAGTAAGACTTTAGCCTAGCAAATGGATGTAGAAATTGAAAGAAAAGGTATGATTGGTTGTAATATGAGCATTTTAGCCTCTTTGAGCTGGTATATAAATTGCAGATGTTCTAGAGTTCATGCTCATTGTCAATCATGTGGTTCACCAAGCAGAAAGAAGCACAGGTATCAATCTAAGTGTGCTTGACACAACCACATTTTATGATATTGAGTTTTTATTTTAACAGAATAACTTTTCATAAATGCATCAGGACATCATGTGTTTGTGCACATGCCATTTATGGCAGTGAAGATGATGAAAAACTATTAAATTTCAAATCTGTTTTGTTCAATATGATTTAGAAAATCTATATTGATGGAGCTGTTATCTCAGTAAATTTTTGATCAGTTTGCAATCTATGAAAATTTGCCTTTTCTATATGTTTCTTTTATTGGCTGAGGATAAGAGCTTTCATTATCGTTAATGTGCTTCTCTGTAAAGGTTGAATGGAGGAGTGATGCAAAGCCATTTCTGTTAATGTGTGAAGCCAACAGTACCCACTTTGTTTACTAGTTACGTGTGAGATATGTGGTACTGATGGATTCTACCAGCCTACTCTTGTGCACATATAACTTATTCACAAAATTGTAAACAACTGTAATTCTTTTCAAAGCACTTGATCTTGAAGACCAGTCATGGGAAATTTGCATTTTCAAAGTTGGGAAAGATCATAGTATTTGCTGACTTGCTGAATACTACTCATCAGTTTTCAATGCCTTCAGTAGAGCTGCTCCAGCCTCCTGCTGCAAAACATTGCCCATTTTGTGTAGAGAAGCAGAAATCAGGACTGATGGTGGTCAGTGAGGAGTAGAATTTGGCAATTCTTTTTGATTTCTCAGCTGCCTGGATTTGAAGATATAAGTACACAGGTGATACTATTTCATCTTGCATTGAAGCAACTTTTTTCTTCCACTAGCATTGGCCTGTTAAAATGCAGTGGAGCACTTTTGCACCTAAATTATAGCAATGGATGAGGTTATTAATGTAAGAAAACTATTGCTTTGTAGTTGATGTCTAGATTGCTGTGATAATTTATACCAGCATCTTATATTGCCTTTCTGAATGTTCTTCCTTAGCACATCCCCAAAATAGACAGAATTGGTCACTAACTTCTATTTGCATTTCACTTATTATTGGAAACTGTTATTTTTGAACAACTGAAACCATTACTCTTGTGAATAGCCTCTAGGATATGGTAGTTAACTAACAGATTTGTCTTTACTTTTCACTCTTCTTAACCTCTGAGGTTTTCCTCATTATCTCTTTTTTTTTTTTCCCTTCTTCTTAAATTCATGATACATTCTGTTTCTTCTGTGTTTTTTTTATTAACTAAATAAAAGTTGTTAGAAAAACTCCAGAATAAATAAAAAAAGGAAATACATGTATTGATTTTGGTGCACACTCTCCTTTAAGTGCACTGTTTGAAAGGAAAGGGCCTTCTCACTAGGTAATGACGTATGTCCTCTCAACTAGGAACTCCAACAAATATATCTTTTTTGGCAGCAAAACAAGAGAGAAACAAAGAATGACTCATCAACCAATTAGTGGCTGAAATGTCCCAAGGGTATAATGTGGGCCAGTTACCTGCTCAGGCAGCTGCACAGGTAGCCTTTATAAAGAAAAGCAATTCATGCAGGCACAAGGCATTTGTTATGGAAGACTTGATTTTTTTCTTCTTGAAGCATTCTCTTCCTTTACTTGCACCCAGTTAAAGCAGCATGTTTTGAGCAATTTGTAATTTTTTTTTCCCACCAGGTGTTAGAAATACATCTTGGTAGACCTGCTTCTGATTTCAGTGCCAGCAGCGTAAATCAGTTTGTACCATTTAAAGGTGATAGACCTCATTCTTCTCTCACTTTTGTTAATTTTAGGCAAGCAATGCCTGTTTGTCTCATTCCCCTCTCTTACGTGGACATAAGTTTAAAAGAACTAACTGAGAGAAATGAGGTTTTTAACAAAATTTGAGAAAAACTGATGATTTCCTTGCACATGTGCAGGTACACTGTAATATTGCCTCTTCACAAACAGGTGTTAGAAGTAGAGGCTACTGTGATATTTGAACTGATATTTGATATTTGCTGTGTTCTAACTGATCAAAACTTCTATCTGTACTGGCAAATAATTTTAAAGCAAGGCAGAAAATGCCCACAGTCTCTTATTAAGGAAGGCATTAGTCAACAGAATTTGATAATTCTATAGACATTTTATTATATATCTAATTCTAACAAATCAAGATGCATCAACTTTCTTTGTGGCCTGTTCTATGGCAAGGAGAAAACATTAGCTAAAGTGTTCATGTGTTGAGCCTAGTTACTCTTATCGTTATTCTTTAAGGAATTCACATAATAGCAAATTCATGTACTCATCAAAGTTCACAAGCATGTATAAAAGGATGTTTGTGTTGTTAGTTGTCATTGTTGTAGCCTGTGTTATGGAATTACCATTCAGGTTACATCAGGACTTGCATTACCTTATTTTTACTCCAACAAAGATCAGCTGACACAGTGTGTCTGTTCTATGGGACGCTTTTTGGGGAGGAGCAGCAAATTTCATCAATTTAAGGCATTTTTTTTTTTACACTTCTGTATTAATTTTTTTTTTTTTTTTTTTTTTTTTTTTTTTGTTTGTTTGAGTAACAGTCATCCACAAAGAGGAAACCACTACTGTGGAGAGGCTTCTGGATCTCTTTATGGAGGAAAACAAGGGGTTCACTTTGAGAAGAGAATGATTGAGTTGCAAATATAATTGAATCAGAAAATTTGTGTGTATCTATTTAAAGCATAGGATTATCCAAAAGAAAAGAAAAAAGATTTAGAGAATGGGAAATAAGACTTTTTTTTTTTTTTAAAAAAAAAGCATGTGTTTATTTGGTCAGAATAATACTTTAGAGTAGTAGTGGCTGGACTGCAAATTTAAAACAATGTTTCTTGCCTCTCATGGATGTCTCAAAATTTCTACTTTTTTTTATAGTAGGGTGCTTGTTCAGCCAAATCATTAATTTTAATTGAGTTTCAAAGTTTCTAATTTTTCTAGGTGAAAATTAATCTGCGAAGTCAAAAGGTCATCTATAAGCTGAAGTTACAAAACAAATTATGCTAATAATTTAAGAATTTTTCAATAAATTAGTAAGTATGATTATAACCCTCAAATTTCGTTTTTTAAAATATTTACCTAGGTCTTTGAAGCTGTTTTTTAATTTTATTTTTTTTTTAATATCAAAAGAAGTTTTGTTGTTTTCTTCTTTCTCACTTGCAGGAAAATGCTTTCCGTTTCCATCATAAGCCAAGGAAAATGTTACCATTTTAGACAACTAGCAATGATGGAAGAGATGGCAAGACTTAAGTTTTTTCTTTGGTGACATAAGCAGGAAGGTGACCAAGAAGCAAATCTCTATAAAAAAATGTAAACTCAAATAGATGGTATGAGTTTGCTACCAACTGTATTTGCCTTCCATTCAAAGCACGAACCATGACAAGTCTGGTATATGTTAGAAATGTACATAATCAGATTTATATACATACTGTTTTGTAGGTCTTACCTATACAAACAGAATTCAAAATTATGCAGTGTTCAGCCTACTCAAAACACAGATCTGGTTCTCCTCTGTCAACAAGCACCAGTTCCCCAGGGTTTAATGTAATTGTGGAGAGAAGCATATGTAGTAAGAACGGATCTCGTCTGTTTGAATTGCTTATGCTTTATAATAGCAGAACCAATATCGCTAGAGCAAACTATTTAAAGAAAGGAAAATAGAGTGGAATCAAAGCCTCCCTCTGCAAACTATTTAGTTGAATATAAATAACTTAAGCAGCCTACTTAATATTTCTAAATTTGTTAGTCTTGACAATGGTCTGTACTTGGTGCCAGGTAATAGATCCATTTTAAATGGCATTGGTGCTTTTTCTTGTAATAGCTCTTTCTGCCAAGATACTCCTCCCCTTCCTCTAGCCTTGCAGACACTGATTTGATACTCTTTAATACAGACTAGTTTTTGTTATGATGCTTATCCAGCTTATTTTTAGGAACACTATAATAATTTTTGTTTGCTCTCATAATAATATGGTCTACACTTTTAAAATCTGCTTGCATTTGTGTATTTATATTAGTCTAAAGCAGTGTCCCAAGGGATTGTAAGTATGATATGCTCCATATTCGGTCCACTGCTCTGTCTCAGGGGAGAGGGGACTTCATGGAACATCTTGGTATACTGAGCAAAAATCAGCCTCCACAGGGGATGAGCACACTGTTGGGCTGTCTCAAAAAAATGTTATCATAACTGCTTAGCTTGAATTCCAAATTTCTTGTTACTCCTGGTCTTTGCCCAAACCACTAACTCAGTGTCTCAAAAATTATCCGTGAAAATAGCTGAAATTGAATATAAGTAAATTTAAAATATATGGCATGTTAAAAATTTGAAAAGTATGTACAGTAACTGGTATATAAACCTTATATCTGAATGAAAAATAATGGTTGGTATATTCTAGATGTCACTTGTCATATTTACAACATTCAGACATTGTCTGTACTTGGATATTCTACTTAAACTCTTCTGTCTATTCCCAGAGAGCCTATTTGCTTCAACTATTAACACCTTAAAGCATTTATAGTTCAGAGAGTGTCCCAGAAACACAAATTCCAACAAGCAACCTCAAAGATCCAGCTTTTCTTTCCCCTGAACGATAACCTCTCTTTTACGCTAAGGGAAATCACCTCTCCAGCTCCTTCTCTGGATGTATCACAGTGCCATCTAGTGAGTCTTGCCCTGATAGTGAACAAAAATTCAGCAGATTTAGTTCAATTGTTATTCAATCCATTCACTATTCCTCTCTTCACTATTTAGCTGTCTGGAAACTTCACTCCTCTGTGTTTCTTGTATTCTCCAGCTGCTAGCTTTCTTAGAAATACTTTTCCAAGAGCATTATATGTGCCTTTTAGGGTTCTAATATGAGGTGGAGATTTGTAGCATTTTAAAGCTGGTTTTGGCTCTTTGTCTTTGAAGCAGAATGGTTTTGCCTTAGCTTTACCAGATTTTTGAAGAGCAAGGAGGTGTGGTTTTCTCAATAGGTGCTGTTTCTCCAAAAGCTAAGCAAATGCAGGTTTTAAACAAGCTTTTTTTTTTTTTTTTTTTTTTTTTTTTCTTGAGGTATGTTTCTTCTCTCATTCAAACTCAGAAAAACCAAAATTACTCAAGTAAGATGACTGATGAGTAAAAATGTCATAAATCCATACAGCACATAATAAGCAAACTATAGAGAAGAAAATATGATCAATGCATAGGAACATATAACCATCACCAGGTTTCTCAAGTTTATCATAGAGCAGAATAGCTGTCATAAATAAGATGTTCCACATATGTGTTGCATTCTCCTTAACAATGTGTCTATTATTAGATAAACAAGTAGAACAAGCACTTACAGGGTCTAATACTGCATGTAACTCAAAAGGAAAAACAAGTTTTGCTATGGTACCATGAACAACTTAATGGTCATTCTGATGCTTTCAGTTTACTTCAGCATACATTGAATACTTTCTGAAATCAGAGGGTTGCAGTTAAGATTAATATTAATCATAAGTACTGATGATAATTTTTTTCACCTGATAGATGGAAAAAATACTGGAAAACCCAAGAGTCTTTGGACAGGTTGTTATTCATCCAGTTCTCTCATACTCTGTTATCTGTCAGTGCTGGGATCATATGAACAAACTCACACAAGTGGAATGCTAACTTTATTATAGCAATAGGTATTTTCTCAAAAGTCTCTATATTTCAGCATTTTGACTTCTCAACATGCACAGAAAATATTTAATTAGTTAATCAATCAGCTACTTTTATACAAGACCAAAGTTCTAAAAAATAGTGGTGCCCAGTTTGTGAGAATTCCAGCTGTAAAAAATATCAGTTATTTTATGATTCTTCATGTCAAATGCTAAACAGGCACTTCCTTTTTTAATTTTTAGGGAAATGAGTAAAGTAATAGGAGCAGAAGTGCTATTCTTGATCACCATTTAAATATAAGGAAGCTTGAAATAATAATTTAAAGATATTATTGTGCAATGACTGGTTGCTAATGAGGGACATAATCTGAGAGTATAAACGTCCTACCCATATAGCTATCCTGCAATTGGACTTTGAACTAACTAGTGGCATTTTATATTATTTAATGTACAGATAACTATTCAACAGTTTATGTGGCAAATTTCACAATAAAGAAACCTTTTCTTAACAATTAAACCCAGTCAAATAATATTTAAGAGGCATGTGTGAACTGGAGGTGCCTACCATTGCAGAAGTAAGATTGTGGCCCCCTGAAGTTTTCAAAGGTCTGCCAGACTTTTCAATGGTGAAATTTTATTGGATTTTTCCCTATTTTAGAGAGTATGTAATTGTGGTTTAACATTTTACTGCCGTATAGGCCAAATCACTGACCAATATCACTGACATGGACTTCTTAGAGTCTCCTTATTTAATCGTAAAACAAATAACTGGAGAAAATCTTTAATAAAATACCATAGACATACTGTTTTTTATCTAATCTTCAACTTGTCTTAGAAGTGAGTTAAGTGGACTTGCTTCAAAAAACATGGGATAAGTGCTCTTATATCTAGCTCCAGGTTTTTCTTTCCTGTGTTTAAGTGCAGGAGAGCCACAGCTTAAACTGCCTTTTATTTTGCAATATTCATATCTACACAGCCTTTGAAAGAGACTATAGTAAAAAGGACATTCACCTAGTTCTGGACCTATGCACACAGCTTTCACTTCTTAATATTTATTGACTGCTCTATTCTATTAGCTCTACCCCTTTTAGGTGTGGTTTTCAGATTAGCTTTAGGATTTGATGAAGTGTAATTATATTTTCTTGGCAGATACTCTATGGTGTAATAAGAACTAAGTTGTGCATATGCAGTGAGCTGAGGGCTGCATTGCTTGAGTAAATCTGTCAAATAAATGTCTCATGTATCCCAAGTTCTACCCTAAGGAACAAGTGACTTTTTTCCATCATTTACTGTAGTCTTACCAGAGCATACACTTGAGGACTGAAAAACCCCTTAATTTTACAGGGATAACTTGTCTGTTTTCTAGGGCTATTTGGATATAACTACAATGCTATGAATATTTTTTCTCACTGTGTAAACTCTGCCTTACCAGATAGACTAGCCCTTAGTGTAACCTACAATCTTCTCACATATATATTAAAATAATTTTATCAAAACATTTTTAGTAACAAAGATACTTATCCCATTGTGATGCAAACAGCATATATGTTGTTACTACTTTGTTAAAGAAAAGTAAAATTAATTTATATAGCATCATATATTTGTTATAAAATGTATCCTCTAGTAATATGACCTGAAAACAATAGTATAATCTGAAACAACTAATAGAGAAGTTTGGTCTTCACAAATATTTTCATATTTTTGTCTGCTTTTTAATCCCCCCTCTCCCCCCCCCCTTAATTTTTTTCCACTATTTGGAAAAAACTGCTTGGAAACCTTCAATGACAATTCTGTTGGGAATATTTCACCATCAACAGAAGTCAGAAAGTACCTGTGAGCCCATAAGACCTGTGCTTTGGGAAATAGTGATATCATCAGCACTTTTTTTCCTACACTGGGAAGCATAAGTTCTGTTGATGACTGACGCAAATTTTAAAGAAGACTTCAGGTTACTCTAAAAAGTTGAAGTTCATTGCATATGTAAACATGTTGATGGGAATCAAACTGTGTAGGACTTAATTTCTTGTGAATGAGTTGAATAGTCTAGTACTTAAAGACTTCCAAAACTCCAGGAATGAAATCCCTTGTGGCTGTAGGAATATTTCTCCCTCGATTCAAGGTGCTGGTGGATTGTTTGATGAAAACACATTAAACTATGTCATAGATACGTCTGAAAAATACTCTAGGTAACCAGTTTAGTTTATTTAATAGACCGAACTTATATATTAGTTTATGCAAATTTTGTGCAGACAAGCTAAGAGATAGTTTTATGTATTTTCTAATATTGGACATTTCAAGTGTCCTATACTTCTGAATTAAAATTAATTACTCAGTCACCTTTTTTTATGAACACTGGTCCTTCTGTGCCTAAGTGTTGGAAGATAATGTAATAATTACTCTAATTTTCTTTCAGAAATTCTCAGGAGTTTAGATTTAAAAACTAAAGGTTGTCTCAGTTGAACGGATATTTGTGCAACTAAAAATAGTGAACATCAAATACTCCATCACTGTGTTAATCTTTAACATGTCACACTTTGAAGTCCAGGGAACAGAAAATACTTATTATATCTTAAAGGCAAAGAAGAACAATGTCCAGCTCTTTTGAGATCATAAGTTCTTTGGTACATTTTCATTGTTAATTTAAAAAAATGGACAAATAGAAACAAAATTATATTAATGTCCACGTTCAAAGACAAAGCTGAGCAAAAGAATTTTTATTAAAAACAAAAAGCCACAACCAATGGGACTCTGTCTGAGAGAGGTGTCAAAGTCAGATGCTATTTTTTGGTGATTTGAATGCCCCATACACATTATTAGGTTCAAGGAAATTTATGTTTGAACTTACACTCACTGTAGCTTTGGTTTGTTTGATAACTGTGTTTTAGAGTGATCTTGTCTATGCACTTTTTAATGTTACGTAGCAGGCTAGGTTTTTGTGTCCTGTGATCAGCCTTTCATTCGTTTCAACAGCATTTCCTAGATTTAATTTGAAATAAGTAACAAGAAATTTAGGCTGTGAATAACTCATTTACTGTATTTGATGATCTGTCCATTCTATATGCTTACGGCTATTGTTTGGCTGAAATTCTTGAAGGTGTTATAAGCATAAGGTGCATTTCACATAGCGTCAACTTTTATTTCTATTATTTCTATGATGCTTGCTTTCTTTCTATTCCTTAAATAGAATAGTTTGCTGTTTACTGTCTGGTCCTGCTTTTCAGTTTATAAAGGCAAAAGTATTTTAGGTTTTGAGTAATCATTTGTAGAATTCTTGCAGCATGACACAATGAACAAAAGTTACCTTTTTAACTTCACTGTTTGAATTTAAAATTGTACAGGGAAGACTATGTCTAGAAAACTTTAAATATTTAAAAACATTTTCTGATTCTGAAAGGTCATACTTTTTGTCCTTGCTAGCCTTTCTAAATTTTATTTTCCCTGTATAATATTGCTTTAAGAGACTTGCACTCTGTATGTGGGTGTGAGAGAGAAAGAGGGAGAATTGAATTGTTAGTGGTTTTCTATTAGAAAAACACTATTCTATTTCTATTAGAAGTTATTTTTGAAGGCTTTATTTAAATTGTTAAAGCTTTTTATTTGCTCTACAAGTTTGTGGGAAACCATATTTAAATATTACCGAGATAAACACACAACTCAGTTATTACGGGGAAATTTGTGAGTACGAATGATTGCTTCTAGTCAGAAAAATATCTGTATCATGCATCTAAGAATGTTCGAGTAACAAAGCCTTCCTCACAACAGATCTGTGTTTAACAGTCAACATGAAATTTGCAGTAGATTATAGGTGATGGAAATACAAAAGCACATATAAGAGATAATTCTGTATGTGTATAGGTATTTTATATATACACACACACACATATAATAGTTTAAATGTTTGAACAACCAAGAAACAGATAAGGTGTTAGATATAATTGGCAGGCTTCTCCTTTCTTGACATCATTTTACATTTTACTGGAGTTGTAAGTCAAATTGGTTTTATCATATCAATACTATTCTAGTTTTACATGAGACAAATTAAGAAAGTATTGTACAAAAGGGTGAACTGTGTATGGGAGTTTTCAGTGAATGTTATGGTTTAGCACAAAAATTCAACCATGCCAAAAGCAATGTTGCATCATTCGATTTTTATCTCTTCCATCTGACGTTTACTGAATGCCTGTTTTGCCTCCCTGAATTAGAAGGCTGAAGCCAATGACATCTGGCCTTATGACTGCTTGCAAAAGAATGTAGCCCATACTTGGCATCCAAATAATCAAGGATCCCCCCTGATTTTCCTTGTCCCTACAGAATGTCTGTGAGGAAACTGACATCCTCCAAATCCCTAGAAGACTCTGGCCTTTTATGGAAATGAAAATCTCTTCTCTGTCAACATTTTCTGGGCCATGAAGTTTTTATGGTCTTGCTCCATTGCTCTGAGGCTACATTAGCTGTTAGGGATGAAAGCTTGGGTGTGTATGTCTGGAATCTCCTCATTTATTAGTTCATCAGGGTGGTAGTGATGTATGTCTTGCACCACAGACTTTCTCTGTTGGCATTCCCTTCATAGGACAGACAAAATGGAGCATCTTTCAGACATATGGAAACTCTCCAATCTAAGAATTGGTCAGCTGAGCCAGGCCTGTGTTTGCCTTGATATCTTTAAAGATGCTTGACAAGTCTGGTGCAAGTAGGCTGTGATTGGAAGGGAACCACACAATGAACCAACATAGTTAAAAGTTATAATGTTAAAGATGAATAAGGAAAATTGGTAAAACAACTTTTCATCTGTGTATTTAATATATTTTAAAAAATTAAATGTCTTATTTTGTTCTTGGGAGGAGGTAGGGAAATCACTCTCCATTATTTTTATTATTATTATTATTATTATTATTATTATTATTATTATTATTATTATTATTATTATTATTACTACTATTATTATTATCATCATCATTGTCATATTTCCTATTAATAGATTTATGTATGCATATTTTTATATCTTTTAAATAAATAAAAGTAAAATAAAATTCTAAACTGCTAAATAAATGAATTCTGAATAGTGTGTCTCCATTCTAAAAAAGTCAACAATTTTCAGATCTCCCACGAAACAGTATGGATTAGGATCTCTTTCTTTGTTAGTTCAAATAATATGCATTTCCTTTTCATCCTTCAATTTCAGATTGATAAATATTAAAGTTAACCAGTCGCCTCTATCTACTTTCTCTTGGTTCTTTTCTAACAGGAATCCAAACTACTTCCTGAAGAGTATGTGAAATTTTCTGTACTGCATTTGTGCAAGGAGAAGATGATGATATTTGTAAAACTTGAATTAACATTCTGCCTGTTACAAAGTAGAAAGTAACAGTATAAATTTACATACTTCATTGTGTAACTTCAGCTCTCATTGTAAATGCGCCAGAGACAATAAAATAAATTTTTTTCCATAGGATTTGCAATTGAGGGAAAATAGATTGGGTACCTGAACACAACTTTGTCCTCATAGATACTTTATGTTAAACAGATGATAAACTGATGATTTAGAGGTACATGTTTAGTGGAAAGAAACAAAAAGAAAGAATAAACTTATATGATTATTTCCAGGTACTGTTTCATTTTGATCAAAATAAGAAAAAGTCAACATTATTTTTTGGTAGCAGTATGCAGGGTGTTGACCTTTGGGTACATTCTGTTAAGATAAATCTCCACTGTTTCAAAAATCCATAGATTCCACAGAGGGAAGTTCTCTCCCATGACCATTTTATCAAGGCAGTTGAGCTTCTGTTCATTCTGCTGCTAAAACCATAAGGCAACATCTATTGAAAGAAGATGTTAACTAGGTAAGGATCTTGAGCCATCTTATTTTTTTTTTCAGATTAAAATCACTATTGATTCTGAGTCATAGTGAAGTGACTAATCCTGAAACTTAGGCATATCCCCAAAATGTTGCTGCATCAGAGGCTCATATTGAAATTAATATTAGGGCTACTTGATTTTCTGGTGGATAGGTGATGGGAACAGTGTTGGTTTTACTTTTGCTTTTTAACTTGTTATGATAAAACATGCAGAGGGGAGAAGTGAAATATCAATATTTAATAGGGATTCTTGTTTTTCTTCAGCTATTTAAATACTTGATACTTCAGTTAATAAACTAGGTATTCACTGGTGTGATATTGTGGTTACTAATGCTCACTTCTTTTTTTCCCACTCCAAAGTCTTAGGCAATTCCTGCTGGAAATAATTATGAATAGTTCTCTGAAAAATTAGCCCAATACTCATAACTGGTCAAATAACAAACTGAATATTAGGTTTTACTAGCAGAAGAATTTAAAGCAAATCAGAAATTAATTTGTGCTGCTGGACGAATCCATTTGTAAATTTGTGTCATTTTGGAAATTTAAATTTTGAATACTTCATGTAATTTTGATTGATCACTTTAGGAATCTTGTGAAACTAGAAAATCCTAGATTGATCAAGAGCATGGAATCCCTTTCATGTGGACTGTAATGTGAACTACAATGAATTAGATTTTTGCAGCTTAGAGAAGATAGAAGGATATGCAAATACACAAACTGATATACTGAATAAAATCTTTAGCTTGTAAATAAATTTATAGTTAATGTAAGGAAATTATTTTTGCACAATTTATATTTGTATAACCCATTACTACAGGAAGTTGTAGAGAAGAAGTGTATAGAAGCGTTAACCAGAATTATGAACTATGTTTTCTGAATTACCTACTAAACCTGATGGTCCAGACACAACTTTTGGGTTCTGTAAGTCTCTAGATTCTTAAAGCATAACACAGAGGGGACTATAGTATGTACACTGCAATCTTAAGTTCCTCGAGGAAAGTACATTGGAATAGGCAGGCCTAGACTTAGTAAATTTGTTCATACATTCTGACAAGATGATGATATAATATTCCAACTATTTTGGATTTATAATATCTGGCAAATGTTAATATACTTCAGAGACTACTATGTCTGGTTTGAAAAGATTGGAAAGAGAAGCAGCAAAAAGATATTGTAGGATGTATCTATTTTAGTGTTATTTTATAAAATAGATAAGGGGTTTTTACAATGATTTTTTCCTTCTGCTTAAAAAAACCCAAAAACAAAAATTCGGTGTTACTTCATATTTCAGAATGTTTGCAATTATTTAGGTAAAATGCTACATCAACACAATGGAAATAAACAGTGTCAACCTCTCTGTTTCCATTTACACTATATGTGCTTATTTTATTAGAGACAGCTACTTTTTGTTGATGCCACTTGTACATTTCATTTCTTAAGGGAAGCATAGTTTTAGAGCAAGAAGCCTCTAGAGCCAGTAAGCAGGCGGCGGAAGTGAGTGGGCTGATATTGAGAAAAGCACTGTTGAGTGACATGATATATTGGTTTAGAGTATATTAACTTATGTCACATTTTAAAGAGTCAAAATTAACTCAGGAATGTGTTTAGAATCCTAGCACCTCAACAGATGGAAAGCTCCCTTCCTTCCTCCTTCTCCAAGATCACCTGACAAGGCTGAAAAGGTAGTTTAGAGAATTGCAGTTCATTCTGCAAATTATTTTTTATACTTCTCAGAATAATTTACAGCTTTCCACAAACTAGAATGCATCTTCATAGCTTTTTTTGTTTTCTCATTAAAAAAAAAAGAAAAAAATCAGGAGTAGTTAATTTTAATTGCAGTGTGTACAGTATGTCATGGTCTAGTGCGTCAAGCATAGCTATTTTGTGTCTGTGCATAATTCCAACTTTAGATGATATACATCATGACTGTAAACACCTGCCTGGCGTCATTAAGGATAGTAAAAATATCCCATTGTGGGAGGATCATAAGCTGTGTTTTAGGCAGTTTGTGTGTGATCTCTGACAAGAACATACCGTGCTACATCTTTCTCACTGTGTGTATTCTCCTTTGGATGAGAAATACGCAATTCTTTCTCTGTCCTTGGCCCCGATGTGCACACGCATACACGCACATGCACAGTATTCCAGCAGTACACAGAGTAGTTTAAAATAATTTTACAATAGTCAGACTTCATAGAAAAATTAAACTAAATTTAAAACACCACAAGATTATCTTAAGGACTTAATATATACAGAGCATTTAGAGGTCATTTATAATCATTGCGTTGCTGCCATATGTTTAAGGAAGATTAATTAAAGGGAAAAAATCTAGGGTAGTTCTGCTTTCATTAAAAAGAAAAGAAAAGATGAGGTTAGTGCTTAAAAAAAGAGTAGAAGTTTTCACATAAGGATTCAAACATGAGTAACTTGCTAACAGTCCTATCATCTGTTAAACCGACTACCACATCAAATTCATAAATAGTAGTGTGTAAAAAGGAAACTAGGGAAGCCAAATTCCACTTTAAAGCAACAGAAAAATAAGAGGTTTTTTAATTGAAGCTGAGCCCTGTTAATTGATATTATTAAAACTCTTCACATGCTTTGGGTTTAATTTTTGGTTTGTGTTATTTTCCATATACTACCCATCTATTGCAACCGTTTGCAAAGAGATAAATTTAGGGAAAATCTTAGCTTCCTTTGGTTTTAGGAGAACATGAGGATGTCATATATTGTAATGCAGGGACTTAAATACTAGTATGGCTTGCTTCTGGCCCACATTTTACTCTCCTTAAAGCTCAAAGAAATATGCAATACTTGCTTTTGTTTTATCTAGAGTTGACCAGGTAAGAGCTCTACTTAGGAATAATGCAACCACTCCTGGCTCTTTAATTACCAGATTATTGAACTACCGAAATACTATGTTTAAAAATAAATAAAAAAATGGGCCAAGTATGAAATCTATCATTTGAATTTTTGTGGTTTTGAGTTGTATGCAGTACTGTCTGCATAAATACAGCTTGTCCTGGAGCTCCTATTTACAGTTGCTCATCAGCTTTTTGGCGATCTTTTATCACTTAGCCCACAGCTATTCCTAGTCAGGACACCATTCCTGCTGCTAGAAAAGTCATAGCCCCTACTGCTTCCTATAGAACAACACTGAACATTTGAGATAAGATGACGTGGATGCTTGTAAGAGGTGTATTGGCATAGAAGATGTGATAATTGGGATACACAGAATCTCAGCATCTCTGTCTTCCACTTGATCCTTTCTAGATGGGCATTGTACCTGAAATCTCATCCACAAAGAGATCACTTCCCTAGAAAACAGGGAGTACGGTGGTGGGTATTTTTATTTCCAAAAATTACATGGCTCATGTAATTAGATGCTAAAAGGATTTGGAATTTGGTCAATGTCTTGGGTTTACTGTGAATAGTGTGGAAAAGACAGTAATTTACTGTATTAGTGTGTTAATTTGCAGCTGTTGGAATTTTGTCTTTGGTTATATTAACTCTAGCATCACATAATCTTTTTTGGCAGAGATTTCTTAGTACACAAAGAAAGCTTTGGGTAGGGTGTGGGTTTTTTGTTGTTATTTTGCTTTTTTTTTTTAATTTGTGTGTACATGTGTTTCTGTATAAATATTTATATATTGGTATATAATAAAACAAAATTCAAACCCCATCACCTGAAATATAACACTGGCAGATGGACCCTAAAGAAGTAGGACCTATGAGATGCCTTATTCCAGCAATATACAGGTTGGGGTAGTTCTCTTGCCCCCATAACACCTACCATGTTTTCTGTCCAGAAAGCTGACACTTGTCCTTCTGACCTGTATGTTACTGATACATAAAAACACTGTAGTGGAAGTTAGTTTCTTGCAGGTATTTCAGTGGTTCTGCAGCATGTGAAGCATTCTAATGTTTCCATAAAAAAAAAAAATTAAAGTTATCCACTATTCTCCAGAATAATCCCTTGAATATTAGTGGCTATCATTTACAACTGCAATTGTGCCTACAACTAAACTGAGGCTGCTCCTAAATCTTTGCTGTATTTATTTACAGATGAACCAGGAGAGAATAGCACACCAGCAAAAACTGAGATCTAACAAAGTAACCTGCACCCAATCATTTAAGGTATAAAAAAAGAAGGCTTAATTGGTCCATTTGACATAGACAGGAATAATACTAGTAGATTTGTTTTTATCAGTGAATGATAGATAGGTATTGTTTAAATAGATAATTAAGTCAGGTGAATTTACACCAGGAAAAGTCCTTGTACTTTAAAAAAGTGCCTGAAGACTTTCTGAGACGTTTATAGGTCTATCTGTAAATAACCAAACATTATTTGTTTTTGGTTTTTGTTGGGGCCGTTTTGTCAAAAATCCAGAGGCTGATATATAACAGCAATTTTCAATATATTCTTAATATTAAATTACTTTGATAGATCTATGTGTTTGCCTTTTTTGTTGATTTTGTTTAGTTGGTTGGTTTGTTTTTTGTTTGCTTTTCTATTTGTTGCTTTTTGCTTTCAACAAGATTGATTTTGTGGAGAAGGAATTATTTTCTTGCCTTTTCTTACTCTGTTTTACTTTTTTTTCTGGTATTGCTCTCTTCTCTGGGTCCTAAAGACAGCTGAGATAGTGTTCTAGGGCCCAACTGCCCTCAGTTCTTCTTGAAGCAAGCAGTAGATGAGAGCACTCACATTTCTATAGAGCCTGGGTTTGCTTATTTTAATATTCTTTGTTCAGCCCCCATTCACTTTAAAACGTGAGTCATACTCTTGAAAATATTCTTATAACATCTTTAGTTCCTACCCCAAATGCCCTTTCCAGGCTGTCACTTAAAAACTGCAAGATAAATAAACTTTGGCTTTAGCATCCAGTCAGTAAATCTGTAAAGTCAAAGAAATAGGAACGCAGCTCTAGGGAGATACTCTGTTTTCTAGGTATATAATCATATTCTTTCCTTGAAGACTAAAACCATGGAAGTCATCTCGGAATGTGTTTCCTTTCTTGCTCTGTACGCTGTTAAATGCCTTCCGGGGGCATGAAGACCTGAGAAATGGAGCTGTCTGTCATGTTTTATTTATATTGTGATTAGTGTACTAGAGGACATGAGGCATTACAGTAGCAGGAACATGATTCAGACCATATAGCAACCTGTTCTCAAAAGCTAGATTTATTTATTTTAAAATATAGATATATCTAAAAGGCAAAAACAAAGATGAGATGACAACAAAACATTAAACATGCTTCTAATCAACCTTTTTGTACAGATACATAGTATAGAAATTGAGTAGGGCCTGCAAAGAAAGCTGGTGAAAGTGAGAATGCTAACAGACTCTTATATTAGGTCTTATTGAAATGCACACTTCATAAGTCATGTTTCATAATGCTTAAGCCTAGTTTAGGACAAAATAAATCTACCAAACACAGAAGAATTAAAGACACTAATTATAGAAGGGAACTTAAGGAAGCAGTTACCTTTTCGACTCAGAGGCAAAATTTACAAGAAGGTAGATAGTTAGACTAATTTATCTACCTTTAAGGAAAAAAAATTAGGGGAGAAGCTGTGTGCAGTCTTTGTATTAATTGAGCTTTATAACAGAGATTAGGTGACGAAAGAGGCTCCTCCCAAAGACAGCATACAGCTCCAGTTAATCTCGTATTTATGTGAGGTTAATGCTCACTATTGTAAGATTTTTGTTTATTTCTGATTTAATATCTAAACCTCATATTTATTCTCTGTAAGCTGGCTACCTGTAAATCCTGAGATGTTAAGCACAACTAATAAAATGGCAGTACTAAGATTCCTTTCTTAAGGCTATTAAAGTTATGCAGCAAGTACATTGTTTTTCTATTGAATTATTTTACTTCTTGTAATACATGACTTAAATATTAAACAATTTGCTTTAGATCAATTGTCTCAAAGGACTGATGTTAAAATACTGTTTTTCGGTTCATATTCAGAAGTCAGCAATGTAGAAATCCACTGTAAGAATGTCACATAGCTTCTATTTTCTATTTTTATATTATGGTAAAGTGATCTCATCAAATGGTAGTAATTTTTTACTGTTTTGTTCAAGTGCTCTCTCAATGTTTAGAGACTGAAAACAATCATTTAAGGTATGAGGGCAACCTTGAGCCAAGAGGTAACAACAAGGTTTATTCATGTTTTTTATTATTAATATTGTTATGCATTTAAAAATCTATTTGAATACTTTATATATATGAAAAAATATCACAAAAACGAAACATTATAATCATAAGTGGCTTTTTTAATGCCAAGAGGGAACCTAAAGTAGAGTGGGAAATTTCACCAGAGTTTATTCAGAGGCTGAAGAAAAGCAGTCTTAAACTATTATTGCATTTCAGATAAGAGGATGATTCTATTGTTCTGCCCAGTCTCAGGCAGTTTGCTTTCTTTGGCAAACAAAGAATTTACTCTTCACTTATGTTAATGCAACTGAGAAATGCCTCTTGCTTTGGGAAGTATTTTATATTAATCAAAAGAGTTAGAAATGTTTTACCAGTCATTTGGTGAAAGTGATTTAACTTTGTTTACAATAAAACAGATTTGACCCATGAGTGTTAAACTGCATCTTTTAAGTGCAGTTTGGAATCAGAGTCCTACCTTTTTTCCATGTGAGCTGGCTTGCTGCACTGCAATGGAAACAAGATGAGGAGTGTATCTTTGGCTGATCCTTGACTGCCTTAGCTAGGCTGGATGTAGGCCCCAGGGGCTCTCTGAACTTCTAGCAGCAGGGAACCTCCACTGCTCTGTTGTACATACATCAGTATTACTCCCCAGGAGATACACTGTATACTCAGTTCTGTCTTTTAATGGAATTGGGAACCTCCAGTGTACACAATGTATGCGGCCAGTAGCAGGTCATTCAGCAAGACAGAACTATCATGCAGAGAATAAAACATACAAAAACTGTGATTTTTTTAACAAGTAGCCCCTTCTATACAGCAAAGAAAAAAAGACTGAATTCTAAGTGCTTTTTCTAAGTTCTTTCTTTCTAGTAGGGTTTGATGAAAACCTTAAAAATCTATAATTAGTATCAGTATTTTAAAACCTGGCTATAAGCAAAATTGCTTATAATGGATCATGTGGTCTTAGGCAATTGTTTTGGCAGAAGAGAGGAGACTGAACTGTTTGCAGGGATAAAACTGATACTGTGAGGATAGGAGAGATGAAAATTCATAAGCCAGTTCAGCTTTTTAAAGCCATATATTGTGGAATTGTCTTCCACATGCAAGTCATCAAATAAGCCCAAGAGTCCTATTACCTTAGTATACTTTTCTCTTCCATATGACTTCTGGTTCATGTGTTGGGCTTTAAATCTCTCAAAGCTTCAGTTGTCTGTTCAGTGAAGGTGTTTATAGATGGCTTTAAAAGGAGGTTAGGTATTTCAGTTGTCTGAGTGGAACAGTTTGGTTCCTGTAAATTCTGTGCAGTTGCTGCTAAACTACCAGGCAAATGCCTTCTTGACAGGCCTGAGTTCTTTTTCCTCACCCCCCAACCCCATTTAATGCCATGTCTGCAGATGTACATGGCTTTCTGTGTAGCTCAGTGCCTGAGCCTGTGTGTGATTCCCAGACAAATAATTCTACCTATTCCTGTCAGTCCTCAGTCTGGAAGTGGTGACAGCCCATCACTGCTGGGTGACTGGCTGTTTACTACAGTCACCTGTCATATCAGAATCCAGGTTGGGGTTTTGTTGTTATTATTTTGCTCTATAAATGCAAGTTTTTCTATATTATCAGGAAAGTGGAGCTCAACACAATACCTTGAAAAGCCCATTTTAAAGCTTCATTTCCTAGTAGTTTGTAATACTAAGCAGAGACAGGACTTCTATAGACAGCACTTTTTTTGCTCTCTTACATATACTTTGATTACTATTTACAACATATGAGAACTTTGTTTTTTAATGAAGTGAATGACATTTATTAACTACCCTATGACTAGCTTAAAATAAATCAGCAAAGTCTGAACAAAATAAAAATAATTAATCTACAGAGATGATTGTCTTCTGTGAATCATCTAATGCCACCTACCTCAGATTGGTGTTTCAGGAACCATTAGTGAGGATTTTTCACTTTATGAACATGGCACAGTGAAGACAGATATGTCCAATTAGTCCTTTTCCCGGTAGACAAGGTATTCTAATTAGTTTTTAAGGAATAGAAAAGGGAGGTCTTGTAAAGAATCATAGGAATGACCTCTTGATTTTCTCCCTCTCCTATACATGCCATAATGCACATACAAATATATATTGATCTTTCAGAAAACACGAGAGCAAAATATTCATCTATAATAGCCTGATTAAATTTTATTCTGAATTATGAAAAAGGTCTCTATTTACAAATAGAAAAAGAAATTCTATTAAAATAAAAATATCAACTTCATCTTTAAAAACAATTAATTTTAAGGGAAAGAATATATAATTCAGTGATTTTTGAAGTTCTTAATTTATATAGATACTTTCTATGATGCTTGACTTCAGCATAATATATGTAAATTAACAGTTATTGATGTGAATATTTATTGTGTTTACTATTTAAATATAAAAATAATTGTATTGATGATTTTTTAATTTACTGTAGTTGCTTTTCTCTCAGGACAAGATTATCTCTAAGAAATCTGTGTTCTGATATAATGCCATAGTACAAGGATTTTGACTGAAATTTGATTTTCAAGAGGCCGTATTCTCCCTCTATTAGCTGCTTGTACTTGCTTTCACCTAATAATCTTTGACTTTCCCTCAACTTGAGATAGTAGTTTAGAAAACCTAAGATTTCAAGTTATGAAACTTAATGCAAGAAATTTGAATTTTTTCATTTTCCAAAGCACATGTTGCATATAACTGTGTGTTGCTGTTACCTCTTTTCTCCATGTCCATTTTGCATCTGAGTTTTCACACTTTCCAACTCCCTTTCTTTTGTGCTTGTTTGGTTTTCAGTTGTTTTGGTCTTGTGTAATATTTTTAGACTAACCTTGTTCAGCAATTGATAAAATCAATACTTTCCCTAACTTTTCTGTGGTTTGCAGATCTTGTTGGTGTCTTTTGCTGACCTAACTAACCTCTATTGGTCTTCAACAGAAGATGACATTATGAGACACTGTTTTACTTTTTTTCTGCAGCTGTTTATATATTAGTTTGAATGATAATCAAGCATGGCTAGCTGAGGACTGTCAATACTCTATCAGACTCTAAAATTAATGCTTTGAGTTGCACGTGGGTTCTTATCTCCTACAATGAGAATCTGAGCCAAACCCCT
>VXBA01002054.1:119322-160542 GCA_013399895.1 Serilophus lunatus
CCCCCCCCCCCCCCAAAAAAAAAAAAAAAAAAGTGGCTACTGGTGAGAGAAAGAAAATCACAGATGAGGTAAGGAGGAAGAAAAGAGCCAGAATAGAAGAAAATCAAAAACTGAGAGGGCTGAAGCAGAGCATAGAAACTTCTCACCATGTCAGTTTAGGATGAGATTTTGAAAGACTCATGTTACTTTTAGGAACAAAACACTGTTTGTTTGGTTTTTTTTTCCTTAAAAAGATGTGCAGCATACTGTTGTTAAGTATCCATTTCCCTTTTAGTCCATATGCAAAGTATCAGCTTGATGGAAGTCTGGACATGACTAAATTCTGAGAGAAAGAATTTCTCCTAACTTTTAGAAATTTGCTTACATAGAAAGAAAATCCCAGGAAACCAAGAAAAAACGCTCAATTTTTTCCTTGTATATGATTGTGTTTTCATATAAAAGAGTAAAAAGGATTCACTGCTGAATTTTGCACGCCCCAGTATATGGAGTAAATGTCACCCAAAGAGAACAAATATCCAGTGTTCAGTATTGTTCCAAGGAACATGCTTGATTCTTCCCTCAGTTCAGTTTTAGGTGAACAGCATCCTGTTACATCCTTACTCTCTTCCAATTTGGGTGGTCAGTGCAGTGCCCATCAATTATTCAAGTGTTTCAGACAATATATCCTGTGCTTATAAGCAGCTTTAAAACTTTGATATGCTCCAGTCTCATATTAACTGCCTTCTTTTTTATTTTTTTTATTTTCCCTTGTTTCTTTACCCTCTTTTTTACTTTTCCATACTACTTTTGTTCTAAAACCCAAAATCTGTATTTAGAAAAGAAAATTATAAAAATAGTCTTAAAATCAATAGATTTACTGTCAGTTCCTATTGATACAGTACCAATATTCTGTGGTGATAGACTACAGATTTTTTTAATCTACATGTTTCCCAGTATGTTCACAAAATACAAAGTCATGAAATGTCTAGACTTTTCTTTGCAGTTTTTACAGGCAATCTCACTTCTGTCTGAAGCTCTTCTGTTTAATCAGTCAGCCTGCTTTTGAGTGGGAAAGTGAAGCATGTAGACAACACTTACCACAGTATGAATGCAAATGAATGATAAAGGGAAATTAAGGTTAAAAAGAGAAATGCATGGAGACTGCATAGCAAAATTCCAGTATCTGAAGGGGGCCTAGGCGTTAATTGGAGAGATTTTTTTTGTCAGGACCTTTAGTGCTAGGAGGAGGAGTTATGTTTAGAAATCAAGGGGGAAATTTAGGCCAGATATTAGGCAAAAATTTTTTACTATAGACACTGAACATGCTGAAAGCTGTGGATGCCCCAACCCTTGCAGCATTCAAAACTAGGTTGGATAAAACCTTGAGGTCTAGTGGGAGGTGTCTCTGCCCATGGAAAGAGGGGGGGGGGTTGGGATTAGGAGATCTTTCAGGTCACTTAAAATTCTATGATTCTATAACTCTGTGATTCCATGACTTAGGTCAGGTAGGACTTTAATGGAACTTTTGGTGTTGTCCTGGTTCTGCAGAGGCAAATAAAAGCTTTTCAATGATTTGAATGAAATTTTACCTGCAAGTTAAATAATTCTGAATACATAATATGGTTCTTACATGAGCCTTATTGAACAGATGGTCTACATCAGAGTTGAAACTTCAGAATGAACACTGAACAGCCTTCACCAAGGCCCATGCACTAGCCTGGCCTTACCATCCTGTTAACATGAATGACTATTGAGATTGTTATCTCTCTGTTCATCGAGGAGTGGCACCTGAACTGCTTGCAATGAGAAGTCCTTAGGTCAGAAGTGGTTACACTGGATATGCAATTTTCCAAGTGAAATGTTATAGTCAATAGACAAAAGCTAGTGATTCAGGAATGCACACATAAATAAGTACTGAGGGTTTTGTAGTTTGTTGTTAGTTGCACTGAAAATACAGGCAAACACTAGCAGAAGTTGAGAAGTCACTCCTAAGTTTGTGGTGCCTTGAGCATTGTACTGGGTTTGGCTCGGGTCTAGGTATTTTTTTTTCCTAGGAGCCTGTATGTGCTGTGGTTTACATTTGTCACCAAAACAGTGTTGGTAGCACATCAATGGTTTAGTTTATTTATTGCTGAGCAATGCTTGCACAGCACCAATGCCACCTCTGTTTCTTGCTCTGCCCCTGCAGTAGGCTGGCTGGGGGTGGGCAATGTGAAGGGACACAATGGGATAGCTGACCCTGAGGAACAGAGGAATAGCTCATGCCATATGGCATTGCTGTTGACAATAAAACCAGGTAGTTGTGTTTCCCGGGCAGCCATTACTCAAGGACTGGCTAGACATCAGCTTGGTGGTGGAAAGTGGTGAGTGATTTCCTCTGCATCACTTAGGGTGTGTTGAATTGTTGTTTGTTTTTCACTTATTGAAGAGTCTATTGACCCACAAGATTTTCTTTGTTTTACTCTTCAGATTTCCTTCCCTTTTCTGGGGGAAAGTGAGCCAGTAGGTGATGTGGGTCTAATTGCTGGCTGTAGCCAAACTACTACAAGCCTGAAGCTTGCAAGTTACTCTAACTTGAATCTTGCATTTAGAATAACTTTTCTTCAAATTGTTGAAAGCTAGGTACTGAAAGAATTTTCCTATACTTGTACGTTATATCAAATCTGGTTTATTTCAAGGTAAAGCATATATGATTCATTCTTAAGAGAAATTTACATCCTCTATAAAACTTTACTGAAGCTTTATGGTTTTTCTGTATTTAACACATAACAGATCTCTAGAAGAGTGAGTGCTGGCAGCTCTAACAAGACAAAAAAATTATGATGCAGTCACTATGTCATTCTATCATCATATTTTGGCTTCAAGATATTTTTGATGATTTGTACATTTTCAGATCTAGAAATTCCTCCCACAACTCAGAAACATATTTTAAGGTGATGCTGGATGCTCAGGTTTCAGTTCCAGCTTCAGAGAAATGTGCAAGCAAAAGCTGAAGTTTTGGCAACAGATACGGAGATACTTACTATGGTAGAAACTTCATTCTGAAATCCAGTCAGATTCTTGGAATTGGGATAAATTCGATATGCTTAAATTTGGTATTTTTTCCAGTAAGAGAGAAAAAAGCCTGTAAAGCCTAGTAGTATGATTCAGAACTAGAAAATGCAGCTCCAGTTCTATGTGATAAATTTATCACCAGCTCTATCAGAAGGTATGAGAAAGAACTCTCGGAGTCTCATTTTGTACTTGTTTGTGAAAAGGCTGGGAAAGGGGGAAGAGGAAACTGGGCTCACACAAAAACCCCTTAAGTTTGATATTTCTGCAATAGTTTTTGTAGAACTAAGTGAGCCCAGAAAAAATACCAGCACTAGATTCCTTTTGATTTTAAAGTACCCTTTTAAAGTATTTTTAAATTAAATTTCCTGATCGAGTTAGATTAGTTTATGAGCAATTAAATAAATCAACAGAGGAATATTTGAAGCAATATACGAATTGGAGGACTGTATTCTTCTCCTGCTTCATTCACTGCTGTAAGTTGATTCATACAATCTTGGAATCTAACTCTCAGTTCATTAAGATCATTCCCCTGATACTCTGCACAGAAATAGCAGCAAACGGAAAAATAGTCTCTCTCAGTTCATAGGACATCATAAAACACAATACGCATTGGAGAGTACCTGGGATAGTGTTTTGGCTACTGTACCTACTTTACTAATCAGATCTGTCAAATCTGTGCTGAAAATTGAAGGCAGGCAAATAGCCAGGTGAGAGAGAAGAGGGAGTGGTTGTTTTGGGATTCTTCTCAGCTAGCAGAAACTTTCTTATGCAGCAATAAATTAAATGTTGAATTCCTCCATTGAGTTTGGGAGAAAAGATCAGAAAGCTGTGAACTATTTTGCCACCTTCTCTTGTTGCTGCTCAGCTGCCCTGCAACAGAATGTTTAGTCCTTAATGCTGAGTATGCAGCTGAAAGTTGAAAAAGTCTAAGTGCTAGAGTGCAAGTCTATTGATTTTGATAAATTTCTGTCCTTCACTTTACATTTTTTATACATGAAGATAAGATTATAGTGAAAATTCCGTGAAGTTAAAGGTCACTGTAGACATTTCCTAAGAGGAACAGGAATAGGAAAATGTTTTTGCACTGTACTGAAGTGGCAACAAGTTTCATTCATTCAGCAGGTTCAGACAGCAGTTATGTGTTACCTAAGCAGAGGACTTTAATAATAAGAATGTTCAAAGTATTTACCTGCTGGTTTAGGCTCATTGCGTGCATGAAGAACTGCCCTCATATTACGTTATCTCATTTTTTTACTCCTTAAACAATAGGAATCTGGAACTTTAAGAAATCTGTTTCAACACAGTAAGAATTTGAAGCAATGAAGAATTAAAAAATGAAACTTGGAACACTGTTTTCTAGTAAATAGTGAATAATTTACAATCAAATTCCAAAGAAATTTTGTAGAGTATATAAATAGCTATACTGCAGTGTGTCTAAGCTTTTAGCAAGTTGTGTATGTCAGATGGAAGGAGCAGGACAAGAAGCAGAACAGAATGGGTAGATCAGAAGGACAGCATGGGTAGATCAGAAGGACAGCATGGACAATGTGAACAGTAACATCGTTGGAGAAATAGCTTATGGACAACTCACAAGAGTAATTGGCTGAGGACTAAATCTTAAAGACCCTATGGTGTTGCAGATTATATGGACAACATGCCACTTCAATATAGACTGAGAAGAAGCTGGTACATAAACATTCTGTAATTGGTTAGAGTCTCTTTGAAACATCCTATAAGTTATTAGAGATATTCGAAATACTCTGTAATAAAACTTATAGTTATCTAATTGTGATTATGGAAATGTAAACCATTCTAAACTATAATACGTAATATGTAATCCACTATTAGAGTTAGTGTTAGAAGTAGAGTTAGAAGTTAGTGTTAATATGTGTAGTACTAGTAATAAAGACTTGAAGACCCTGGATTTCTTTGTGCTGGTTATTCTGTAGCTGACATAAGGAAATCAAAGTGATTTGATAATACATTGGCCTTGTTTATATTAGGAATCAATATAAATATATAATTTTTTAATGAGAAACAGAAATTAAACCAAATTCAAGAAAAAATAAGAAAATTATCAAATACAACAGAGGCTATTCAGAAAACTTTACTAGTATGTGAACACGTCTCTTGATTTTTGTTAGGCAGAAAAGAAAATTCTTCACCTTCCTTTTACATACTTATGACATGCAGGTTTTTTTCTTAAACTTACTTAATAGACCCTTCCAAAAGGATTGCATCTCAGGAAATTTTTTCTCTGGAAAAAATTTAGAATTATCAGTCCTACCAGAAAAAAAAAAAGAGCAATTTCAGCACAATCCAGTTTGGATATATCATTGTGGTGTTGATCAAGTGGCTTGAGCCCATTGCGTGTGATCAACACTTCAGAAATCTGATGTTTCTTCCTTCTCCACTATTCAGTATGCCTGCTGCCGCTCTGCTTGATCATCAGAATGTTTTCTTATGTACATTTCCTAGACCTCAGTATAACATAATTTTTCACAAAGTAAAAAATGGTCTTGGTTCACTTTGTAAATTTGTGCGAATAACAGCAATGTTTGAATTGTTATTATAGGTGGCTAAATTGATGGGTTTGGAGACCAAGTGTTTAATGCAAGTGTCCAAAATACAAATTAATTGCAATTTACTGCCTGGCGGAAGAGGTTAAAGGGCTAGCTTTCTAATACAAATATCAGCTGAGTTGCCTAAAGTTCACATGCCAGAAAGGTATCACTGTTTAAACTGAGCCAACCATCACAGAATATTCTGAGTTGGAAGGGACCCACTGGGATTATCAAAGTCTAACTCCTGGCCCTGCACAGGACCATCCCCAGAAGTCATACCATGTGCTCAGGAGCATCATCCAAACACTTGAAATCTATCAGGCTTGGTGCTTGTTCCAGTGCCTAACCTTCCTCTGGTGAAAGAACCTTTTACTAATATCCAATCTAAACCTCCCCTGACACAACTTCAAGCCATTCTCTCGGATCCTGTCACTGGTCACCACAGAGAGGAGATCCATGCCTGCTCTTCCCCTCATGAAGAAGTTGCAAATTCAATGAGGTCTCCCCTCATTCTCCTCTTTTCCAGGCTGAACAGACCAAGTGACCTCAGCTACTCTTTCTATGTCTGCTCCTTTGTGTTCTTCATCATTTTTGTTTCCCTGCTCTGGATGCTGTCTAGTAACTCAATATCTTTTTTATGTTACAGTGATCAAAACTGCCACAATATTCAAAGTTTTGCTGCAGCAGTGCAGAGCAGAGTGGGACTGCCCTGGCTGCCAGGGCACTGCTGACTCATATTCAATTCTATTTAATTTGCCATAGACTGGGACCCCCAGGTCCCTTTCCACAGCACTGCCTTTCAGTGTCTCATTCCCCAGCCTGTGCACACAACCAGGGTTGCCCTGTCATAGGTGCAGAATCTGGCACTTCATGTAATTGGTGATTTTTGAGGCCTCTCTGCAGGGCCTCTCTGCCTTCAAGTGAGTCAATGGCTCCTCCCAATTTTGTATCATCTGCAGACTTACCTAGTGTCTCTTGAAGTCCTGCATCTAAGTCATTTATGAAGATGTTGAAGAGCACAGGGCCTAAGATGGAGCCCAGTGGAACCCCACTAGTGACAGGTCACCAGTTTGATGTAACCCCATTCACTGTCACCCCCTGTGCTCAACCCATGAACCAGTTGCTTGCCCACTGCATGATGTGTTTATCCAGCTGTGGGCTGGACATTTTGTCCAGAAGGATCCTGTGAGACACAATATTTAAAGCTTTACTGAAATCCAAAAAGATTACGTCAATATTGTCCAGGCCTATTTTCTACTGAAGACTTATGGTTTCATTTCCACAGAATCACATTTTTCAAGCCTATGAAGGGTCCTGAACATGTTTGATATGCACCGGAAAATAGAGTTCAGTATTCAGGTTTGGCTACCTTTTCTCAGAAATTCACACAAGACAACTAATGCTATCTCTGCTATGAAGGACAGCTTGGAAGGCTTAAATTCACTTTCCTCTTTGCTCTGGGATGATACATGCATGATATATATATGTTTATTTTTTACTGTCCTGCACAGTGTTTTTGCTAGCAGCCAGCTGATTTGCCCCAATTGTGTAATTCTTCATCATTATGTTGAATTTGTGCTACTTGCTGCACTCAGCATAAGAGTGATGGGACAAATGGGAACACAACTAGAAGAAAACTTAACCTTGGAAATCAAGCAGTCTTTTCAGTTTTTCTGCAGTACAATTCCCCAGGGTTCATGGCTTTGTTGTGGTCTGTACTGGCCAAAGGTGACAGGAGGGTTTGGGAGGTGACAGAAGGGCTGCAATGGGCCTGCACAGACACCTCCCTATCAGGACCCAGGGAAATTTCTTACTCTTTCCTCAGTGTTGAGCTTGTACCTGAGGGGAAAAAAGTGGTGTAGTTGTTAAGGATACCAAGCTGTGATTGCTTAGATCATAATCCACAGCCAGCAAAACCACCTTAAGATAATTCCAGAGTGCTGGAAGTGGGGAAGTTTGCAACCATCATAGAAGTAATGGTGAAGAAGAGAGGGAAATTTGTGTTTTCTAGTAAAAGAAAAATAATGTTGAATTAAAAGTGCAGTGCCAACATAGTGAGAGAATTATGTGCATAGATTCTGGATATTTTAAAACAAATGCATGACATTCAGTGCTAGAGGGTGTATCATTAATTATTACTCTAAAATTGCCTTCACAGTTTGTATATTACATTATTCTTTCTTTTGATGTTTGAGCATCATTTTATACAAGATCATGAAAAGTACTATATCAACTTCCATAGCAACAACAGTCTCTTTGGGAATTCTGTACATGCAAACTAAAGGAATCACGAGGAACAAAGATATGGTTTATTATGACAAATTAACCCTAAATTTGCTGCAACTTTGATAATTTCACAACATTATTTTCTGGTGAATTTTATATTTATCTTTGTAAATTTAAGGAGAAAACTATGTAAATTTTGTCTAGGAACCATTTCTAGAATGTAATTTGGCTTTTTTTGCTTTTCTTCGGTAGGGCTTTTGCTGTATAGTTTTGTTTCACTCTTGACTACTTAATTTTCTTCTGTTTAATTCCTTGTGTCTCCTTAAAATTTCACATAATTTCTTTTTTTTTTTAAAAG
Source organism: Serilophus lunatus (assembly GCA_013399895.1). Lineage (NCBI taxonomy): Eukaryota > Metazoa > Chordata > Aves > Passeriformes > Eurylaimidae > Serilophus > Serilophus lunatus. Next base: position 127,504 of record VXBA01002054.1, read on the forward strand.
AGATGGAATTCTTTTTCTTATTGCATACAATATCTAGCAAAATGACATCTTCCTATCCTGGCCTAGTACAGTGACAATAAAAATAACAAATCGTAAACTGATAACATTAAAAAAAACCCCATACTAATAGTCATTGAATTATTTGTATGTGTTGTTAATGAAATCTAGGTCAAAGCAGTACCTAGTCCTACCTTGCTGTGTTGGAGAACAGTTTGTATTTCTTTCATAAGACACTTGTACATGGATAGAAGCATCTATGTGGAAAACATATTCTTTAAAATGACTGAATGTGAGCTCTGCAGAAAAAGAAAATAGAATTAAGAAACAGAGATTAATAAACAGATATGAATAGCGAGTAGAGCCTTGGGGTCATTCTAATTGACCAAGGACAGCTTTCACATTAAAGATATTAAAATATGAAGTTCATTGATGCTTGCTTTCAGACACCATAGATGGTAATGTGGAAGCTCCAGGAGAATGAATGTGTTTGCACATTCTTATCTTTAGTTACAATCTAATGGTCTTGTTTCTTTCAATACACCAATATGAAAATATACAGTCATAGTGTAATAATTGGGATGGAATCCCCATATCATTCTAACTAGAAGAATAAGAATTATGATCCAATAATTTTAAATCCTGGAATTTTTCCAGATTTGAGTTAGATTTAATTATTAGATTAGTCTTGTAGATTCTAGTAATCTTCTGCCTCTATTTAGTTTGGGGGTGATACTTCATATGCTGTAGAGGTTCTTTAAGATGAGGTTGCAGGAGAGTTCAGCATAAAAATGCCATTTTTCTGTTGAATTGGGGTGTTCCCTTACAAATTGGTAGGAACACAGTAACAAACTTGTGATTATTATGCTGTCAGTGCTGCACAAAATGCTCTAGAGAGGGTAGAATGTTTTTGTGCTACTCCTGAGTTGGTAGTTGATTGGCTTGTTTCTTTTGTCATGGTAAGGAACACTTACTTAGAGAATATGTAAGAAACCGTGTTTCTTCTAGATATAGATAGAAGCTAAGACTTTCAGGCAGGTCACAATGTTATGCAACTGGAAAGAGAGAGAGCAATGTTGTACCAGACTGTCAGGCAGAGTTCAACCAAAGTTTCAATCTCAGCACCTGCTTCATTTTGTGGAAATAAAACAGGTTCAGATGTGTGTGTGGATCAAACTTCAGACTTTCTTTAGTTTTGTCTCTTAGTTTCTGTGATAATGAAAAGCTCTGTGAAGTTGTTTTGATTTTCGCAGTCTGTGAAATATATATATTATTTGTCCTGCACTCCTGCTTAGGACAAAAGGTTCTATTGCTCCTGTGTGTGAAGAGGAGAGGTAATATCTGCTCCTTAAAGTCATTGGTGAAGATTAACAGAATAGACTGGAGAAGCTAAAGACAGTAGAAGAGGAAAAGAGTGTACAAGAACTATATTATACATTTTTTTAAATGAAAATGAATCAGGTGTTCTGCCAGTGTGCAGTGATGATATATATTTTCAGGGGAAAAAAAGTGAAGCCAGGCTTTTTTGCCCATGGAAGAGAATAGGCCTATGAAAAGTGAAGACCAGGAGATATTTGAAGGAGTTCATGAAGTAAAAAATTCTCTAAACTTTATCTTTGGCTTCTGTTTGCCAATGGGGACAATTCTGAAAGTTTTTTTCTTGTTAGTCAGTCAAACTGACTCATACAGTCATTAACCGTTAGTCTCTGAAGGAACTGTTGCTGTGGACATGGCTGCTTCCCATCTGCATGGTGAGAGATGGAGAGATTCCCTATCATAAGATCGGGTCTGAAACCTGAAGACAAGAAATGGATGCAACTGGGGACGCATGGTAATTTAGGTAGAACTGTCTGATATGTTAAAACAAATAAGATACAATGTATCGCTAAAGTTACATTTTAACAGTAGCATTTTTTACTCAAAGCTAATAGCTGGAACTTTTTAGATTTTTTTTTTAAGTCCTCCTGTTAAGCATAACATTATAGCTAAAATGCCATTGTATTTACCAGCATTTTTATTTTTTAAAACTCTAATAGAATCTTTTTGCTTTTTAGGAATTCTCTAGAGAAAAGGGAAAGAAAAAATTAGACTAAAGAAAATTGAGAAAAGAGAAAATATTTTACATTGTGTATTGGTTAAAATAACAGGGAAAATAATAACTAAGAATGCACTGAATTGAAAACCAGCTCTGAGTCTCATTAAAACCTTAACTGCTTTAGGCTTTCCCTTCTCTCACCTGCCACCCACTGATGACCTATGAGTCACCAACTGTTCCAGCTTCATCAGAAATCTTTATTAAATTATTTTAAACCCTAAAGCCCTGCATGATAAGAAAAAACAACACATTATCTTTTATACTTTTAAATTATAAGAGTGTCTGTAGATAACAGTTTTCCATTTATGTTTCTACAGGTATATATATATTAACTACTACAATATACATAATTGCATAGTTTTAAATCTCATAAATACAGAAAAAATTGGAAATTAATTATATTTCAGCTCATTACAGTTCACTGTTCATAAATCAACCCTTTCAATAAATAAGTAGAGGACTTTCAGATTTATTCATATTATCAGCCTCTGGGCAGCAAACAAAACATCAGTTAGGAAATATGTTTCTTTGCAAAGTTTTTTCATTTTTTGGCTGATTAGTACAACTTAAAATGGCTATTGATTTAAAAATATTTTTATTCAGTAACAATGAATAATAGTAAAGGCACTGTATTGTTGATGTTTTTCTCTGTTAACAAGAACTTGGCTATAGTCAGCAACTAGATGCTTCTCAACAGTTACATGTACCAGTAACTACCTGCTGTTTGTCTCACCAAGGCACAGACAACACCTCTGTGTATAGTGGCAGAGTCATTGAAACCTAAAGTCTGTTATTAACTTGATGCAACTGCTCATGAAGGCAGCTGGACCAAGGTGTGTTAAATAGCGTGTGAGTTTCCTGACCATTATACTGTCCGAAAAATGAAAGATGCATTGTAATGCTACTTGGTTTCTCTTGTGTGTCCTGAAGAGCAGTCATTATGAAGAAAGGTTTTTCAGATGCATATTCTTTAGTGGGAGGAATTGCTGCTGGTTACACCTGAGCTGAGGGGGAGCATATGTAAGTCCACGACCCCATCACATGCACCTTTCACATGTACTCTGCACAACAGGATTTTTCTAGTTGATGATTTAGATGTCTCATTTAGAATTTTAGATTTTGGCTCCAGAATACTGTTCAGTCATGGTTTCTAACCAATCCTGGTTTTCCACCTTCCCCTAGAGTATGGAGAAGTGCAAATCAAAATTATTCCCTAAATTCACAGGATGAAGAAACATTGTCAACGGAGGACCTGATGAGTTATAGCAACTAGTCGAAATATCAATAGCAAAGTGGCTGATGTTTTGCAGTGTGAATAAACAGACTGATGTAAGAATGAGAAATAATAGGTTAGGCTTCTCTATGGTGAAGCACTTAAGTTCAAGCATATGAATAGGCTTTCAGAAATTATTGCACATTTTTTAAGTTACATTTCAGCATGTGACTAACAACTCTCCAGGTTAGGACATTAATCATATCTGAATGTCATCATCAATAGGTAAGATGATCATTCAGAGATGGTAATTTTGTGAATATGTTTTTATAATTCTTTTGAAAAACAGATCTATGTCACTGACCTGACTCATATGACGGAAAGAGCAGTCAAGAAGAGGCAGTGCTAGTACCAAAATATAACCTTTTTACTATATAAACTAGGACACATTGACACACCAGTACAACTTTTTCCTGTTGCTTAGTCTGAAATGAATTCTGTGATCTTCTAATTTCTTTTTTAATGTATATTATTAAAGGGAAACAAAAGCAATTCAGCTTTGCTTTTTAAGATAAGCTTCATTAAGACAAATCTCATCTCTGGTCACCTATAAGGGTGATTTCAGTATGTTGATTAAGAGGGCATCAAATCCACCCATTTTGACATTTTATCTCTTTTATTCTTCTTTTCCAACCCTTTTTCCACTCTTTTCTCTTCATACAATTATGCACCTCCTTTTTTTCTTTTCTTTTCTTTTTTTTTTTTCAATAANGTTAGCTTCCATTTTATACTCTTTCATGGTTTTATATCCTATTAATGTACAGATTTATAGAGACATTTTGCAATTTCCCACTCCCTCTTTTTTTTCCTTTCCCAGTTGGCCTGTCTTCACTTTTTTGAAAAGTGAAACTATATCACCTGCATATCTAGAAATCTTCACTGATTTCATAATCATATCTGGGTCTGTTACAGAATCTCTGCTCCAAACTTATTTTACATCATTTGTGCTTGTTATGCTAAAAGCTAAAAATCTCAAAATATGTCTGTCATAGCAACATTCCACAATCAAGACTAGTTGGTTTGAAAAAGCTTGATTAAAAAAAATCATAGAATTGTCCCATCTCTAAAGCTGAAAACATTTCTACGAAAAAGAAGACACACAGATGGTTAAGAGGCTGGACACGACTCAGCAGTGTGCAGTTGAAGCCCAGAAAGCCAAACACATCCTGGGCTTCATCAAAATCGGCATGGCCAGCAGGGCAATGGTGAGGATTCTGTACATCTTCTCTGCTCTGATGAGATCCCACACTGAGGTCTGCATCCGGCTGTGGAGTCCTCATGACCAGAAGGACATGGACCAGCTGGAGCAAGTCCAGAGGAGGCCACCAAGATCATTAGAGGGATGGAGCACCTCTGCTATGAGGAGAAGCTGAGAGAATTGGGATTGTTCAGTCTGGAAAAGAGAAGGTTTAGGGTTGACCTAACTACAGCCTTCCCATACCTGGAGAGAGCATAGAAGAAACATGCTTTTTACAGGACTAGAAGAATGGCTTCAAACTGAAAGAATTTAGATTAAATATTAGAAAGACAGTCTTCACTGTGAGGGTTGTGAAGGACTGTCACAGGTGCCCAGAGAAGTTGTGGATGCCCCATCCTTGGAAACATTTAAGGCCAGGTTGGATGGAGCTTGGAACAACACGGTCTAGTGAAAAGTGTCCCTGCCTGTGGCAGGAGAGTTGAAACTAGGTGATTGTTAAGTTCCCTTCCAAGCTAAACAATTCTATGATTCCATGATTTTATGTAGATATATCAGAAAATTATCTTTTAAGACAATGATTATATATCTGCCTGAACAACCTATGTGAAAAAAGGTAGATTTTCCTGTAGATCTACAATTATAAATAATTAGAACTGCATCCTTCTGCTGAATCATGGACCTCTCTTTCCTTCAGGTAGATCACCAAGGCATATAGTATTTCAAAATTAATTATTTGCAAAGGTCAAAAAAATAATTTTTGGGACATTTTATGCAGTTCAAAGAATGCATAAAGTTCTTTTCTAAACTTGTTATAATGTAGATCATCTTAACTGCTGACCTTCAAAAAACCACATCTGATGTCACTGAGTTCTATTGAAATGAGTACCTGCTCCTTATGTTTGCAGCACACCGATTTTTTAATCCTCATACCTAAGCAGGTTACATTAATGTCTAGTAAATGTTGTCCTTTTGTTTTTTTATAAGTAACTTGTAAGACACTGTGTATTATTAGGGTAGAAACATCTTTTACAGGTCTTCTGGGAGCCTACTGTAACTTCTTATGAAGTAGTAGAGTGGGATCAAAAAAGAAAAAATCCATAGGATTTCTAAAGTAGAAAATATAGAGGAAGGATGGAGTGTTATTCTTCTCCCAGAATGATGGCTATGCAGGTGAATTACTTTCCTGGTTTCAGCTGCAATAGAATTAATTTTCTTCCTAGTAGCTGGCACAGTGCAGTGTTTTGGGTTTAATATGCGAATGGTGCTGATAACACACTGATATTTCAGCTGTTGCAAAGGAGGCTCACTTATGTCGGGAAACTTTCAAGGTTTCACGCTCTGCCAGTGAGCAGGTGCACAAGAAGCGGGGAGGGACCATGGCCAGTACAGCTGACCTGAACTGGCCAAAGGGATAGTCCATGCCATAAAAGGTTATGCCCAGTATATAAACTGGGGGGAAATGGCAAGGAGTCACAGATCACTGCAAGTGGATAGGCTGGGCCTTGGTCAGTGGGTGATGAGCAAAGCTATTACTGTGCATCATTTGCTTCTCTTGTTTTTGGTTTGTTTTTTTTTTTTTTTCTCTCATTTTGTTGCCTCCTTTTTCATTACACTTATTACTATTAATTTCATTTTATTTCAATTATTAAACTGTCCTTATCTCAACCCACAGCTTTTACTTTTTTTTCCCCCAGTTCTCCTCCCCATTCCACTGCAGGGATGGTGAGCTGCATGGTACTAGAGTTAAACCATGACAATGATCACAAAAGAAGAGCTGTAGATTCCTTCCTTTCTCTGTTCCCGGTAGAAAGTGATCTGCCACTGGTTTCTTTTCGCTGTGACTTTGGTTTTGGTGGTTTGTTTTTAACAGCATCTACTTTTTATCTCTATGGCTGAGAAAAGATTTGAAAAATTACTGGTTTTTAATCCTCTTCTTCCTATTCTTGTGCTCCAATGCTCCCCAGTATCAGAGAAATGTCTATGTTTCTTAGTTCAAAATCTAGCTCAGTTGCCTAAGACTGACCCTTTGGCTTTTACTGTTCTCCCAGGACTCTCTAAAAATTTAAATCTTATTCTGCAAAACCCTTTCATTTAGTCTGATCTTATTCCAATTTAAATAACTCATGGTTGCACATAAATATGCGTCTCAATAAAGATAATTGGAGGTGAGAGAAAGTTCTGGATTAATTTTGGCCTATTGTAACAGGCTGTGTAAAGTGGCATATTATCCATGTTGGAATTATCTGTACAGCTATTTAGATATAAAAACCCTAAATGCATCTATAGTGATAAATCTGCCTTGTACTGTCAAACTAGCTGTACTTGTCTGTCTTCCAAGGAAAAAAGAAAGCTTAAAAGCCATGTCTTTTAAAATAACAAGGAGAAAACTGTACAGTAAATTCATGCCATCTTATCTGAACAACAAGTGATGCAATATTTCCTTAACTATAGTAAAACTAAACTAGAGGCAACCCACAGACATGGGCAGTTGGTAAGTGGGTTACACTCCAGTACAGTCATGCCTGAGGAGTAATTGCATTGTATTTTTTGCCTTTGCTCTCACTCTACCCAGCTTCCAGCAAGTAGATACTCTTCACCCCTCAGACACTCCTCTTACCTGACATGGACTGGGGGAGTGCAGAAAACTGAGAGAAATTCTAAAATGCTCCAAACTTTCCACTCATTATTTTTATATCTGTTTTGTTATGGTAAAGGTAAACTAACCCAGTGTGAAGCTTTTAGGGACTCTCCAAAATATACAGTGCTGCATCAAGTTCTCTATAGTCTTCTTCAGATTCCTTTTATCCCACAGTAATTGCCTTCTTCATTCTCAGTAACTTTGGCTCGAAGGACAGTGAAAATAGATGGTCCTGCATTATGAGTTAGCAAATAATCTCAAATCTTTCTCATATGCATACTGGAGGACATTGTTTCCAAAACAGATTACATTTTTTTCTGAAAACGTCCTACTCACCAGCCCCCAGGGTCATGTTCACAATCTTACTCAACTGTTACACAGCTGGTGGGAAGAATCATGTGGAACACATTTGACCTTTATGTAGAAAGGCTTGTCACAGTGGTCAGGGACCACTGTAAAACTTATAGGTTTGAATCTTTTTTGAAATCTTCAACATTCTGCCTTGAAATTCCCATAAAAGTAATTTTTTTCACCCACAGATCTATCCAATCTGCTCTCACATCAATGAATCTGAATGGCAGATATTTTGCAGGGGAAGAGTCTGTGGGAAACTGTGTGTTTTTCTGGCTTTATTATTAAACTCTGTATCTTTCTGGCTACTCTTCAAGTCTCTGAGAAAAGAACTTAGAACCAATGTTAGTTATCCTAAAGCTGTGGAAGTTTCTATTCTGAATTTATATTTGATTTCATTTTGCTCGCCTCCACAATTTAAGAGCAGTTGCATTTGATAGTAAGTCTGGTTTGACTCTTTGTTCACTTTCATGTGCAAACCAGGAATTTGCCAACATTTAATTATTCACCCATACATTGTGTGTAAGCGATACTTTCCCCCTCACCCTTGCAGAAAAAAAGAGTGGCAGTCAGGCTGTCTGTTAATCACTGCCATTTTATGTTTCTCTACCAATATTTTATGGGATCAGAGTTAGTAATGCACACATTAGTTAAAGTGCTACTGAAAAGTCAATGCTATAAACTACATTAATTAGAGAAAATGTCAGTTCCTTGTTGAATCAAACAATGCAGTTAGGCTTGCAATTGCAGAGATTGTATGATTAGAGTAAAATACAGAGCATGATGCAGAAAATATAGCAGCCCTACTTTAATGCAGTAGTAGCGTTAGAGATGTTAAGAGTAATGTTGCCCCCGAGGCACATATATGCAGTACTGTGTCTTTTCGTGAAAACTGGCTATGTTGTGAAGAGCATTACAGAAAGCATGCAAGACTGTTCTTCTTGGTTTTGTCTATGAAAAATGGAATCCCAGTGAAATATATTTAGAGACATCTAGAAATTGAGCAAAAAATACATGTATTTTTTATATATTTATATACCCAATGAAGCCGGCCACACAAACATAAAGCTGCAGCAAAGGTCATACAAAATTGCATTCTGAATATTTCTTTAAACCAGTAAGACAATAGTTGAAGAAATAGAAAAGCAGACAAATCCATGGGAGAAAATGTGAATAGACCTTACCAAGATGTGTTACATTTTATAACTGTCAGTCAGTTTTCCAGGAAAGACCATGGTAACAAATATGCCCACAATCATTGTGACATGACACATGAACATAACCTCTCCTAGCAACTGAGCTGTTATTGCTGTAGGTAGTGGTTAAAAATTCAGTGTGTACATATTTTTTAAAAAATAAAATCCCAAATATATTCTTTCCTTCTAGCTCTTCAAAAGATAAATACAAATCTGCAGGAAAACTTCAGGCACAAAAATAGAAAAGAAACCAATTTTTTTAAGTTGCTTTCTTTAGCATCAGATAATGTTTGCTGCTGTCAATATTTTTGACAAAGAGTGGTTTATAGAAGAAATTAAAGATATATCTTGAAAACTAATGAGATATTTAAAATTCATCCTTCTTTTAATTAAGAAATAAATAGAGTGTGAAGAGTGTTTCAGTTTCTATGAAGTAGAGAAGAAAAAATACCTGTAGTACAAATAAAAAAATTAATATAAGTAGCAGTCCCAGCATGATCACTAGATCACTAGATTTCTATTTGATTATTTCAATTAGATTTCTCTGAAGTTTTCAGTGCTGCCAAACCCTGATCTTGTTTTCAGGAGTACTGTGAGGCCAATAGTCTTTTCTTTAGAAATGTATGCCTGCAAATTTTGTCCATGCAAGTCTGTACCACTGAGAGAAAAGCTCATACTTTATCTCCAGATCTCATGATAGTAGGAGAGTTCATGGCACTATCCAGTTCATAAAAATTTTGCAAGAAAATTGATGCTGCTAGCAAGAAAAGCCTCCACATTGATTATTGAAATTTCTTATTTAAAATTACTATCCAAACCTGAAATAGTTATCCAGAATTGAAGTCAGTTACATAAAACTGTATTTAAATAGCTTTTGTGAAGTTCAGTATTGATTTCTTTTCAATTTCAGAGTTACAGCAATAATTTGCAATTTTTTAATTATGGTTTTGAAGTACCAGTCATACCATAATACTCTCTGATATTCAGCAAAAATGTTAAATGGCAAAGGTTTAAATAGTAATTTTAAAAAAATATTGCTGTCTCCTGTTATCATGTGTGGCAACAAATAAGTGTGTATATGCAAAGTATGCCAGTTCACTCTTACATATGAAATGTTAAAGTTCTGATGTGCTGCAACATGCTTTCAGAGTTGTAGTAGATGATGCAGCAGCAATCTATAATCTATAAAAACAATAGAATAAATATATTCTTACAGTTTTAGTTTGACAACCATTTTAATTCTTCAAGAAATAGCAATAGAAAACGCATACAAGACAATATTAAATTCTTAGTATTCGGATCAGTATAAAGTAAAATGATTGCAAGCATGCATCTATTTCTAGGAGCTAACTAACAAGTTGAAAAATTGTTAGAATGTTAACTTCTAAATCACAGTTAATTTTGTGCTTCATTTTAAGTAATGGTGTTAAACTTGGTAGGATTATGTAACATAAGGTGAAAAAAACAAACCCTTATGGTATTTAATGAAGAAAGCAAGATAAATTCAAATAATATATAAAAAGATTTAGTTATGAAGTTGGTTAATGAATGAAACTAGCTATCAAGATATCAGTTCTCTATTTTTTATAAGACTAATTTTGGTGATTTTCTGTTTGTATATTTCTGTTTGAGCGTGTTACAAACATAATACGTGTATGTATCTGTCTAACCAGAAATGAAAAGCTCATAAGGATTTTTAGTCAGGTAATGATGATATATTAAGAATCTTTGATGTTGATTTCTGTATTACTTGTTGAAGGTGACTTGTGTTTTGTTGTATGTATGGACATCTAGAGTGAATTCTTACACTCCACGGAGATCTCCATAGGACAACAGAGGCTTTAGGAGAGGGAATTTGGTGTATTTTGGAATTGCAGGCTGCAAGACTTTTACTGTTTTCCATGGCTTTGAAATTGCAAGGGATTCCTGTTATAGCCTATTAACTGCAAAAATTAAATGTTTTCAAGAGTTGTAGGGTAGCTTCTCATTTATGAGAAGTCATGGAAGTCCAGTAAAATTCTTACTGACTGGAAAAGTGGAAAAAATCCTAGATTTTAAAAAGGAAAAAAGGAAGACCTGGGGAACTACAAGGCAGTCCGTCTCACCTCTGTGCCTGCCAGGATCATGCAGCAGATCCTCCTGGGAAACTATGAAAAGGCTCATGAAAAATAAGATGAATGGTGATAGCCAAAATGGTTTCACTGAGGTCAAACTGTGCCTGAAAAATTTGGTGTCATTCTGCAATGGGGCTACCACAGTGATTGATGAGAGAAGACCACCTTTCTGGACTTGTGCAATGCATTTGACACTGTCTTTTGTGACATCCTTGTCTCTAAACTGGAGAGACATGAATTTGATGAATAGATCACTTGGTGGATAAGGAATTATCTGTATGGTGACACTTGAAGAGGTGTGGTTACAGCTTGTTGACCAGGTGGCCTGTGACAAGTGGCATTCCTCAGGGATCAATATTGGGACCAACGCTGTTTAACATTTCTGGTAGCAACATGGATAGTGGGATTAAGTGCACACTCACCAGCTTTGCCACTGACATCAAGCTGTGTGGAGCAGATGACACTGGAGGGAAGGGATGCCACCCAGAGAGACATGAGAGGCTTGAGACATGAGCTGCTGAAGTTTGACAAGGCAAAGAGCAAGGTCCTATACCTGGGCCGGGGTAATCCCAAGCACAAGCACATTTTGGGCGGAGAATGGATTGGGAGCAGCCTTGAGGAGAAGGAGTGGCAGGTGTTGGTTGAACCAGCAACATACACTTGCAGCCAGGAAAAACAACTGTATCTTGGGCTGCATCAAAAAAGGTGTGACCAGCAGATCAAGTGAGGTAACTCTCCCCATCATCTACTCAGCTGTTATGAGACTTCATGTGTAGTGTCCAGCTCTGGGGGCCCCAACATAAGAAGAGCAAGGACCTGTTAGAGTGAGTCCAGAAGAAGCTACAAAGTTGATCAAGTGGCTGCAAGATCTCTCCTGAAGACAGGCTTAGAGAGCTCATTCTTTTCATCCTGGCTCCATGGAGATCTTCTAGCAGCTTTCCAGTGCCTAATGGGGCTAGAAGAGAGTGGAAAAGGAACTTTTTACAAGGACATGTAGTGAAAGGACAAGGGGTAGTGGCCATAAACTGAAAGAGGGCAGGTTTAGACTAGATATTAGGAAGAAATTCTTTACTGTGAGAAAGGTGAGGCACTGGCACAGGTTGCCCAGAGAAGCTGTGTATCCCCAGAAATATTTAAGGCCAGGCTGGATGGGGCTTTGAGCAAGCTGGTCTAGAGAAAGTTTCCCTGCCCGTGTCAAGAGGTAGGAACAAGATCCCTTTAAGGTCCCTTCCAACCCAAGCCATTCTAGGATTCTGTAAATAATTATAGTACTGACTGAGAGCTTTGGCTAGGATTAAATTGTCAGTGAGCACAAGATTAGCATTCTGAAATTATTCTGAATATTTCCTTTCTCTAATATACGAAGAAATACAGATTATTATGGAAAGCTACATCTTATAATGGGCTTCATTCTATACAAAATATAAAAAAATGTTCCCATTCTGAATGTTTTAATTCTATGCTAATAGGATATACATGTCAAACACCTGCCTAAATCTGTGTTCTATTCATCTTCAGACACCTGAATACTAACATGGCTCTCTAAAGTGCAGAGCTTTTACTTACAACCAAGGACGTCTAAATGTGATCCAAAACAGAAATAATGTTTTAATAATAATGTCCTGGTCTGTATCAAAAATAGTGTGGCCAGCAGGACTAGGGAAGTGATTGTTCCTCTGTATTTGGCACTGGTGAGGCTACACCTTGAGTGCTCAGTCCAGTTCTGGGGCCATTGATTCAGCAATTCATTGAGGTTCTGGAGTGAGGCCAGAGAAAGAAAAAGCTGGTGAAAGGTCTGCTGATTAAGTCCTATGAGGAGCTGCTGAGAGAGCTGAGGGTGTCCAGCCTGCAAAAAAAGGAGGCTCAGGGGAGACCTTGTCACTCTCTACAACTATCTGAAAGAAGAGTCTAGACAGATGAGGATCAGACTCTTCTCCCAGGCAGCTAGTGACAGGATGAGAGGAAACGGTCTCCATCTGTACCAGGGGAGGTTGGACATCAGGAAGAATTTCTTCACTGAAAGAGTGTTTAAACATTGGAACAGGGTGCCCAGGGAGAGGGGGGTGGGTCACCATCCCTGGAAGTATTCAAGAAACGACTGGACATGGTGCTTAGTGCTGTGGTTTAATGGATGTGGTGGTGTTCAGTCAAAAGTTGGAGCCAATGACCTGGGAGGTCTTTTCCAACCTTAATGATTCTATGATTCTAATTTTCCGCCTTTTTTTTTCTCTAGAAATGTATCTATAAACTTGGAAAGAAGGAATGAGAAGACACCTATGATACTGCAACGCTCCAGTTTTGAAGCCTCACGCTTAACTGGGAACATTATATTTAAGACTTTTAAATTTGCCCACCAAACTTCTGAAAAGACTTTAGTTTATTATTACCTTTGAATTCATGTCCAGAGAAAATGGTGCCATACTTTCTCTAAATGAATTTCTTTTAATTTGGTGAGAAAACATGTGTTTTGGCAAAAGGGTTTACAGGAATACAACATACAACCAAGGAAAAGCTAGAGCACTAGCAAACACCTACGCATACAATTAAGTGAAATATCATTCATTGGTTTTAAGTTACCCACAAGAGAAAGAAAAGAGATAAAAAGAGTGAAGAAAGAAGAAAACGGGAAAAGGAGAGAAAAATGTTTACTATCAGGAGTTATATGTTGCCAGGTCTCAAGACAGAAGGATGAACCCAATGGAGGCCCTGTTGGCCCGCTTATATGGTTTGGCTACCGTGATCACTCCCTCCACACTGGACATCTTGTTCACTGGCCACTCAATGCCCTCCCAGCCGAAGTGAGCTGTGCCACAGCTGATAGGAGGCTCCAGGGGGCTACTGGGAGGGAGGCCTTCCTTGAGGGACAGGCAGCCACAAAGATCCCAGGCCATGTGTGCTCCAGAGACTCAGCCACACTGGCTGCAGACCTCATGCCTTCTGGCTCTGCTGTGCTATCTATGGGCAGCCTGATCATGTGCCTGCAGGACTAGGCCTGGCCCCTCTCCCCTCCCCTCCTCACTGTGGGTTGGCTCTGATCTGCATAAATTCATTGAGATTCCAACCCAGTATCTCACAGATACTGCCTTAAAACTTACTTGAGCTCCTGTTGGATTTAGAAAGTGCAGAACAGAAAGAACACAATAAAACTCTTAAGTGCCTGAATCCACATTCTGGTCACAAGTGACAATGCTTACAGAACCCTTGATCTGACAAGGATGTGTAGGAATATGTGGAATAACTTGCAAAGCTATTTTCCTGAAGTCAGTAGTACTTCTTACAAAACGAATTTTGAAAGCTTTAGATTAAACCCTTAACATTTCATTTCTGTGAAAATAGCAGGGCACAAATAGCAGGGCATAGCAGGGGACAAATTCATTTGTTCACCCTAGCGGTATTCCCAAAATATGTTCCCATGGTGGCAATCCAGCCAGGACTATCATTGCACAATTTGATGCTCCCGATTTGTCTCCATAGGATCTTGGTTTTATCCAACGTGTCTGCCAAGAGACAGCTTCAGTGGGTGCTATAACTTTTTGATTCACGAATGTCAGTCAGCCTGACAATCGTGTCAGTCATTCTGGCTACTTGCACAATGTTTGTAACCACACAGATCAAACTAGCAGTTTCTGTCCATCTGCTAACATGAATAAAGTGTGTCTCCAGCCACACTGTGGTTAGTAGTTAGGATTACAGTGGACATAGTCTCAGCAGCGATGAGCCTTTTGTATTCCCATGACTGAAGAGCTACACTGCATATCCACCTCAACAAGAGAGAAAGTGCCTATTTACAGAATATTATCTTCCTCCACAGTGTATTTTTCTCTTTTGTCTCTTTTACTCCAGACAGAAATTATATTCCCTAGGACATCTCATGAAAAATAGATGAAATTTTTAAATAAGTGTTTATGGGAAATGATTTTCCCTGCAACTTACATTACTGTGGTGTGGCCAAACTAGTAAAGGAGAGAGGTCCCAGAGAGTTCTGAAGAACTTGCAGTGAGGTTGATACTGCTGACATCTGGATGTGGCATGAAGGCTGTTTTTGTACAATACCATAGAATGAAGTATGGTGAAATATCTGTTTCACATCTGCTTCTGTGTAGATTGCATCAATCTCTGAAACTTGCGATTCAAATTTCATGTACAATTTCCTAAGGGACTGTTCTGATACTTGGACAAGTCCTTGAAAGGAATTTCAAGCAGATCTTCCTGCTGAGGTGTTCAACCAATATCTCAAGTGTTTCTGCTGGAAGACAGCATACACAGACCATGAATTTGGCTTGTAGGCTGTTATTGCAGGTACTCCGGTAAGATTTTGTAGACAAAATCAGTTGAAAAGACTCTTCAGGGGTATCAAAGAAGTTTCAAAGAGTTACAGTGCATTTACCTAAAGCTTGAGCTAAATATCACAGATCTTCCAGGCAGGACACTAAAGTACAGGGAAGAACTTTGACTCATCATGTAGGTAGAGTACTTTGAGTTATTTCACAATAGAAAGATCAACTGGTTCTTCCTGACAGTTTAATAAATGAGTCATGCGTTTGTTTTAAAGAGTAGTTCAGATCTTCCCAAGATTTCTGTGGTTTAACTTCAACAAAATATTTTCTAAGACATTACAAATTATTGTTCTGCATGCTTGTGTGTCTATTAATTCTTTAGTTGCTCTGCTACTTGTCTGTTCACAAAACAATTACCATTGTATTAGTCGCTAGTTGTAGGACAAGAAAAGAATTCCTTCTGCTAGTTGTAGGACAAGAAAAGAATTCCTTCTATAGCATTAAATAGCATTCTGAAAGAATATTCAGAGGCACATATTTTCTGTTTTGTGTAAAGATAGTGAAGGTGTCATAATTAAGCATTTTCTAAGCACTACTGAATAAAAGGAGTTGGCTGGTATGAATAAAGCATATCATGTATAGATACCCCAATTTTCTTTTTCATGTAACAATTTCCTGTTTTACTTAGTGAGTGAGAACCTAGCACTTGCAAGACTACTGGTATATGCTGATAGCATGCTCTGAAATATGGATTTCTCATTTTTGATTCTCAAAAATTGTGTGAAATGGGCAATTATTGTAAATGGTTTGAATAGACTGAGTCTGCATAGATTAGTACACTAAAAGATGTCACATACTAATCATTACAGTGGACTACTGAGACAGCTACAAGAAAGAGAAGCTGGGAATGTTTTAGAAAATTATTTAATTTACAGAAAACAGTAACATAGAAAAGAGGGAAGAAAATACAGAATTCTGTTTTAATAACTTAGGAAATGATTCAGGGGATAGGTTATGGTGGCTAAGACTCGGATTCAATCAAGATTTCTTAAAATAAAATCCAATAACCTTGTAAAAGCTCTTAAAAATAGGTGCCACTAAAGTGAGTAAATGAATCAGTGATCTGCTACTTCTGAGATCAGCAAAAATGTTATCAATTTTTTAAAAAATTAACAAGCAATCTCTGATAAATTTACAAGTATTTCTAGAAAAATGACAACAAAAAAAGTAAAAATTATAAAGAACAACTACAAGTATAGGAAATCATTCAAGATCCTAAAACATTTTTAAGAGACAAAAGTCTAAACTAACATAAAAGTCTCAACTTTTATTGAGAACTGATACCATCAAGTGTTTATAGAGATGGTCTTATATGTTTGATATTTCAAATAAATTTTATAAGAAGCTGCACTGGGAGGAGGAGTTGGGGGCCTATAACCCCTCCTTCCCAACACATGAATGCAGAAAATCCTTTTAGAACTGGGCGCTGTTTAATGAAGCATTGTCTTTATGCTGTTCTCCTTCCTACCTTCCCTGCTCTGGGGATGGGATAGCATTTCTGGGCAGCAGGGAGATCAGAAACAGACTATTTTGCAGTTGTCAGGTAATGGTTTCATGGATTACCTGCAGAAGTGAGTGCAGAGACAGCCAGGAAGTTAAAATACATTGCACCAGTTACTCCACGTTACATCTGCAACCACGTGCTTTTGAGATACAGAGATACATAAGGGAGCCTTGACGGCTTTCAAAAGTGATTCTGCTGTTTAAAGCTAATTGGCATGTCCCTGTCCTACCATAAACGGAAGCTGGTTATGCCATCTAACCTTCTCTATAGCCCAGTAGCATAAAGAGTCTCTTACTGAGTGGATGCCCAAAGTTCCACAGTAGCATAAACAGGATACCCCAGTTTCCTGAGACTGGGCCTCTCCATATCTGAGACTAGTGAAAGGAAGTGCCCTGTAGATATGCTGTGAGTAACAATCATTGTGATTATAGGTTTATGGGAAAATATTTCTTCAGCCATTTCCATTAATTGTTAATTTATTAGTGATCTCATCAGGATGAGCATCAGCTCTGAGACTGGATATGTGAGGTAATCTCATTGTCGGTCTTTGGCCAGGAAATGCGAGTGGACAGTAATTTACAGTGAAATAATATAAACTCTAACTCCCCAGAACTGACAAAACTATGTCACATTTCATCATTATTCAAGTGTGAAAGAGCTGCCCCTCTCCATCCACTTCAGGCTTTCATCCAGAAGGATTGCAGAAATACATCTTCCTTTAAGCTTACAAGACTTTTTAAAACATGCATAAGGCTTGAACATGGAATGTTACTCAATGATTTTTATAGGCACCTTCACAGCCAATTTCAAGCCTCCCTGATGAGACACATCAAATGTCTACTTTTAGAAAGCAGCTCACGTCTTTGTGTAGTCTTAAAAAGTGGTGCTTTTATTGCGTCTCTTTTTTGGTAACATTCATGTTTTGCCACACAACCCTCATAACTCTCATTACTCTGTATTTCATTCTTAAAAATAAGCTTAACAAACATGACCTATATAGAACAAACAGTTTAGCAGGAAGGTAAATTACTCATCTAAGTTGTTTGAAAGCAGTGAAGGGGAGACAAAATTAATTTGGTCCAAAATAGATGGTAAAAATTGAGGTTAGAGTTCCTCAGTGGAGTCAGTAGGATTTATTACTTGATAAAACGCGTTTGCTAAGTAAAACAGTCAGTGCTGATGATCTGGAGCTCATGATATACCCTTTCTGGGGTGACGTGGGTGCTCTGGATGAGCTCTGTGCTAGTTCTGTAGACAGAACACCATTGGAAGCTGATGTGTATCTTCTGTTTTGGTTCTACTCTGCACATCCTAATATTGCTCTCCTATGTGAACCACATTGGTTACATGGGCACAATTGAAAGGATTAATTTCACACTGAAAAGTTTCCAGATTGCATCTATGTTAGCATTTTACTTTGTTGTTTGTTTCTGGATGTGATGGAGGGTTGCCCACTAAGCCTCCCCATAATCCAATGTATTCTATCCATTGATTGAGTGGGAAGATGATGCTAAGGTAGCTTTTCCATTGGCTGTATTATGGGTATGCATCTCTGGCTGCTATCTGGGGTCAGACCACCCATAAAAAGAATGATCTGAATATGACAATTAATTTTCTTCAGGTATCCTGCAACAGTTACTGTGAGACAATAGTCTTAAAACACTCCAAACGTAATCCTTCGGGAATTAAGAAGCTAAAAGAGAGGTCCCAGCTTTGAAAGTGTCATCATCAGAAAACAGAATATCTTTTCTTTTACTTTGTAGGTACTGTTTTTGTGGTACAAAAATATCCTCCATCAAGTGCATATTTGTTTGGTTTTGTTTCCCTGTTTGTTGCACCAATAAAATCTGCACCTGTTTGTTTTGGCACCAGGAACAGTTGTCTTGGCTGAATAAACATTTCCCACCTGCCTAACTTATCTCTCCTCCAGTGATAAATACCCACTAAAGTTCTTGTGGATAATTAGCAGGCCAGCTAATCCAGGAGAAGCAAATTCTCTTGGACATCTGTAAACACTTTTTTTTCCTACATGTGGTTTTTAAGATATAAGGGGAGAAAGAAAAAGCATTTCTCCATGATATGCTATTATGATGAGCAGGCATTAATAATTGACATTCATGGTGAGACAGAAGGCAGTATGCACTCTGAGGGATTGCAATGATATCATGGTAACCATGAGAGCAAAGCCCGAGTGGTCTGTGATGACGGCAGATATGTTCATAGCTTTATACAAGCTGTTCCTCTGTTGAGTAGTTTATATTTGATGGAAATCCGTTTACTGAACTCATACGTAAAATATCTACAAGTATCTGAAAGTTTGCTGGGGACAAGACTGAGTCAGCTCAGTTGCACAAACATCGAGAGAATGAACTGCTACTAACTTCAAGCATCACCCCAATGAAATGAAGAAGAATTTTCATTCTTGTGTTACAAGGGGAATTGCAGTGAGGGAGGAACCTGCAGATGGTTGAGCCTCTTTTCCAGGACTGATGGGTGAGATTTTCATCCTGTGTGCAGTCTGTTGTATGAGAGATTATAACTAGCTCCTATGAATTGCTGCAGTTGCTATTGGTAATCCCAGTCCTATCCCAAATATAGTGCAAAGAGATACATCCCCTGTGATTACTAGCATACACGTCATTGCTTTTGTGTAACTTAAAAACTGCTTGTCTTTCTCACACCTGCACAAACCAGTGTACAGTAACTCCTCAGAAAACGATGGTTTTCGCAGACCTTTTTTTGGACTTGATAATAAAAAAATTTCTCAAAATACAAATAGTTATTTTCACTAGTCATTTTGCAACTCAATTATCTTGTTGACAACCATTTTAAAGGGCAGCTTTTTGGCTGCCAAAGCATAATATGGGAGGACATCCTCAGGTCCCACCGTTTCGGAATGGTGAAAACAGGCAACTTTTGAGCTGAGTCTGGTACTGGATATTGGGTCTCTAGCACATTTTTTGCTGAGATGTTACTGCCTCATTTTTCTACTGCCTTTCTTGTTCCATGAGGGAGGGCTTCATGCTAGAAACAACGCAGAACATCATACAGAGCTGCTGCTTGTTTCAACATCCTGAATTAACTAAGGCGTTTTTGTAAATTCTTAGTTTTTACTTTTGTTCAGCTGTTCTGTTTAGCTGCATGAGCTGGTAAAGCATCTGATTTCTGACATTTGAGAATCCCTCTAGTGTGAAAATTTCTTCATTGGCAGAGAGCTTTCTGCCTTCACAATACCAGTGGCAACAAAGGACCAGCCATCACTAGGTGCTGTTATGCTGTAGTGCATAAATATGTGTTTCTGGCAAAATAAATATGTAGCATGATTACTTGGCATATAATGTGCTCTTGGTTTCTGTCCTGGTATGCATCCCTGCTGCACAAACCTCTGTTTCAGGTAGTACTTTTTTGGCAGTAGTATTGCTTCTGGCTAAGTATGAGCCGAGATATCTTGGTTGTCTTATCCTTCACATAAAGGATAACAAAATCCTCAAAACATAAAACGTGGTTTAGAGTCTCATCCTCAGCCTTCCAAGGCAAGAGCCAGGTCCTCCCAAACTACTATTAGTTTTTGCCTGTTTATTTCCTCTTCTGCCTGAATTCACTACTTAGGCAGCTTTAAAAGTCTTTTTCTTAACTGATAGCTTAGCTTTATGAAAGTATATTCACTTAACCTCAGAATGCATACAGCAGTTGCAATTATTTGTCCTAAACACAAATAAGCATGGGCTAACACTTAGAGGAAAAGGAATCTTGGTTGGAAAAAAGAAAATATCTTCAGCATTGGAGTTCTAGTTATCACTGCAACATAAGATACTGAATGATGGTACATCTGGGTAGTTCCTTGTATGATCATGATCAGCTTAGTATATAAGAAAATCTTTGATAGAATAAAAGTAGAATTAATGTGTTCTTTATCATTCCCCACTGTTCAGAGGGATGGGTAAGGATTATGGCAGTTTATGGGGAAAAAGTTTTTCTCTTTTTCCCCATACAATTTCTGTAGCCTAGATATCTGACTTCTTAGGCTTTTCCTGTTTTCATCTAGATTAGTATTACCTCCACATAATTTAAAATATTTTACAAGAATGTACTTAGAAAAGGATAAGCAAAATACAGCAAAAATGTACCTAATTTATTTTTCTCCCCTTTTCTCTGATAAGTGGAAGAAAAGAGGAATAGTCAAACATTCTGTGTAAAGGCAAAATATTTGAGCAACCTGGGGGAAAACGGAAGGAAGGTTCAGTGATGGGTAATTTTGAGTTCCATCTTTATGAATTACAAACCTGTTTCAGGTGAACACAAATTTTTCCGATGTTTGTCTGGAGAACATGTGGTGCTTATTGATCTTTTTCACTTGTGCTTATTCTTCAGACTTTCATTGCCACAAAATAGGTTAAAACTCTAGTTTCTACAGGATACGAGGATCAGCCTTCAAAGGTGAATAATTTTCATTGTTTTAATTGTATTTTCACCCTGTCTTTTGCCTCATGGTTGAAGAACTAACAGGTGTGGGGTTTGCCTACCAAAATGAACCTGTATCTATTACATTCCAATTTAGCTCAGAAGAAAGCACTCATCCATTTCAAATATCTGCTTTGTGCCAGCCCAGCTTATTAGACTTGGAAGACAAATGCAAAAATTGGCATTAGTTTATCCATTGAAAAATGTAGGAAACATACAGTATTGGCACAAAATCAGTATTTCCTCTTTTAGAACAAGAGGTGTAAGTAAACACCACATTTGTAGTCAATAAAGGAGGTCTCTTCTAAGAAGCCTAAATTAAATGACTGTCTCTGTTTGCTTTGTATAGAAACTGTTCTTTGAAGACTGAGCACTTGTATTTGAATGGGACAATTAATAATTATTTGCTCATTTATGACACATTGTTTTATCTGTTTCTCTCAATAAGACTGCCAGGTCAGGTTGTTCTTGCCACAATGTCAACAGTCATTCCTGTCCTGGGTAGTTATTTTCCATGGACATATTTCCAGGCTGAGTGAATTCCCTGATGCAGTTTACATATTTTCATGAACAGTTGCTTAAGAGCAATGTAGTGGGTAACAAGAGGAGAAAAGGAAGGATCTGCATGAAAAGAGGGGGTGCTGAACTCAGAGGAATGTCCATGGAATCAGGACTTCAAAACTGGTCTTCCTAGGAGCCTGCTGTTTCCTATCCAAGTCTTACAGTATGTCCATATGAAAAGGTTTATCTCAGATTTCAGCTCAGGTGTTTTGCTACACATAGGCTCGATATTCTCTGCTTGACAATCCATGTTCAGTATTGATTTCTCATCACCTTGTTTTCCAAAAGTTCTTAATATTTCCTTTTCAGTTTCCGATGGTTGTACTGATATCTCTTGCTTTCTATGAAACATTTTAGACTATTCTTTAATTTACTTCTGTGTATTAATTTTCTTGTCTGTGCAACAAGAAACCTATTCTAATTTCATAAGAAAGTTATCAGGTTTTCAAGATTATTACTCAAATATTTTTCCATTAGTTTTAATACTTCATTGTGGCCAATTACATATTTTTCCAATTTGTTTGAAATATAGTTATATATGGATATTGTTGTTATTCAAACAGGTTTCAGCCTCCAAACCCCGATATGAACACATTTTATTTCTCTGTTTAACTTTGAAGTTTAAATTCAAATCATAGAATATCCTGAGCTGGACGGGACCCCCAAGGATCATTAATGTCCAGCTCCTGGCCCTGCACAGGTTCACTTCAAGTATCACAACTGCACCTGTATAAAACTATCTTACTAACAATTTGCAATTACTTATAGGTAGCAGATTAACATATTCAATATTTTAAATTAAATTTTAAGCGGGAGTTATCGAGGATATGAATCTCTTTTTTTCTACAAGCAAGCAATATAACAGAATTCTTAATAATAATAATTTCACAAATTGCACTCTACTAGCAAAGAATGGAGCAAAAATTTGGCAGAAGTTGATAGACATCTCTGCACTGGTACTTAGGGAGAATACATACCAGATAATTATTGCCTAGGCTGAATCCTCTTAACTTTTCACAGTAGTCAGTGAAGGGAGAAGAACTTCTCCAAAGGGACAATACAGAGCAGAAGTCTAACATGGCTGTTCTTATCAGTACCCTGTTCAGCCTCTAATTACCTGTATAAACTATGATCTATGACATCCAATGTCATAGCAGCTAATCCTTCCAAATGTTAATTATATCAGTATTATGGTATAAAATGGCAGTATTAATTTTAAATTTACATAGAATAGAAAGTTGCAGTGTTGGTAGGTTTTATAAAAATATCTGTCATAAAATTGCATAAAGAACATTACTATTTTCAATAAACATACATGAAGACAATAAAATTAGCAACAGAATGTTTAAGCTTCCTTTTACACAGATCTCTTATAGATAAATAAGAGATTGGTGAAGGAAGAATGTGTCCCATTATCTAGTAGCTAATAGGTACCCATAGCTAATAGGTACCATTACTTGCTAACCTTGCTTCTTGGTTCAGGGTTCACACATTTATATAATTTTGTGGAAAAATAATCTGCAAGATTTATTGCATCTTGCCTTTGAGCTTTAGAAGGAGAAGGTTAAAAAAGTGTAATAACTCAGAGTCAAGGCATTTCATGTTGTAAAATCCATGAGGTCTCATGAAAATATCACAAGTTCCAGCAACAACAGGGAAAACAGTTCTAATGGTTTCATCCTAAATCCCTGTAAATGCAAGCTTTTAGTTTCCTTTGGTCAAATCAGAACACTATGTATTCTAGTTAGGACAATTTTCCTTTTTCCTTCCATGGATTATATAGTTCACTTATTTAAACCATCTTCCGGAATCCTGAGGCATTTCCAGCTTTGTTCTCAGTCCAATTATAAGTTCCATATGTCATCAAAGGAATACACAGGTTTTGGGTGACTGTTACATATGCTTCTTTTAGTTTCTTTCTCAGTTTACTGAGCAACTACACAGAAAAAAAACAAACAACAAAACAACCCAGTTGTCTTTAAACCATGTAGATATTTAAATAATATACCTGTTAATACATTAACATCTAAACTATTAATTTAAGTCTATGGCAAATATAATAAAATTGTAAAATTTACTGTCCGTAACCTGAAAACTGTGTTGAAAGGTGTGCACTGGAATCAAGCTATCTGCTAAAAAACCAATAAAATCCACAAAGTGAGCTGCAGCCCTCTGGTATTGTCTAACACTACATCAACATTCAGGAGGACTGAGGCTGCTCTGGAATGTACATACTTTTCAGCATCAGTGCTGGTTCAATTAGGCTGCACCTCTAATTCCTCCCCTTTCAGTGTGCTGGGGCAGCTAGATGTGCTGCTGGAAAGCTCAACCAACTCAAGCCTATTCTTTTCTCTGCTGGATAGCTGTCAGTATGATCAGTTTCCCACTTGGATTCACAGTATTGGATGAGTACACTTATGCCAGGAGAAGAGAAGAGACAATAAAATGGCAGGGGTGAGAAGCCAGGATGCTTTAACTGGTCAAAGGTTGTTGAAAGTTTCAGAGACAGTAAAGAAAGCTTTCACATCTTCTCACGTTGGCCAAGCTCAAGTAATCCATGTTTTTCCCTTTTGCAAACATCAAGAACTCCTTACATATATAGGTAGGTAGGTAGGTATGTAGGTAGGTAGGTAGGTAGGTGATGATGATATAGATAGATAGATAGATAGATAGATAGATAGATAGATAGATAGATAGATAGATAGATAGATAGATAGATAGATAGATAGATAGATAGATAGACAGACAGATAGATAGAAATTGTGAAGAAGTGGACTAAACAAACCAGGCTGTCGTGGTTTAGAAACAGTATTCTACATGCCTCTCTGTAATTGCTACAGCATTTTTCTTTCAAATATTTAGTTTCAAATATTCTGCCACTTTATCAGAGTCCTGCAGTTGTTCAGGGGTGAACTTTTGAACCACTGGAGCAGAATAGTCCTTCAAAAGTTGGCCCATTCCATGCCGCTCATGGCCAATTACCCTTGGACCAGATTTCTGAAAGACTCTCCTAAAAAACTCTTTTGTAACTCTAAACATGATGCAAACCACACTGAAGAGACCTGGCAGACTTAGCAACAAGAACTCGCTTTCCTTAATATTCAAAAGGTATTCAAAATTCTAAAAAGCTGTTGTTAAAAAGCCTGAAAGAGAAAAAGGGGATGAAAAGCTGGATAAAATAATCCTCCCCTATTCCCCTCACAGGCTGGCTATAATTACTAATGATGCCCCAGAGGCAGCAGTCAAGGCCAGGGCAGGAGAGCAACACTGAACACACATCCCAAATGACCTTCATTTTCCTCGGTGTCATAAAGTGACGTCCCACAGTACATTAGCAAAGCAATCTGATCCCTCTCTCTGCTCTGGAAAAGAGCACTTTGATGGGCATATATGGAAATATCTACAGGGTTAGGTGCCACACCCATGTCAACAGACCAAGAACATCAGTGGCTCCATACCTAATAGAGTGAATGTGGAGATCCAAATTTTTTCCAACCCATTCTGAGCAGATCTACTGCTCTCTCAACACTTTGTGTCCCACGCTGGGTTCCAGTTATGGCTGTTGTGGTTTAGGAATGGTATTGTCCAATTTAGTTTTCCCACTGAAAGCAGTCCAAACCTTGCACTCACTCACTCCTTCCGCCCTGTGGCAAAAGACATGGACACTCAGACACAAAGAGAATCAAGAATTGCTTTATTGTGATAACAGCATTATTTTATACTTTCTAATAGTTAACGTATTTTACTTTTTATTCCTGCTAGATAACCACAGCTTTAGAAGTAGGTCTTTAAATGCCAAGTCCTTAACCAATTAGCTCGAGATCTACTGTCCACAAGGTTTCTCCTCCAATCATATTCCTGGTCATGCTGTGTTCACACATAGTCCAAATTTGGGGTTGTTTTCCTGTTCCTTGATGAAGGCCCCTGTCCATACAGCCATGTTCCAGCTCCCCGTCACACGTGTGCACTGCCAACAACTAAACATGCTGATAGTCCACCTTATTTACATTGCTACCCCTCCCCATCTCCCTCCTCTGCAGTGTATTAGAGAGGAAATTTGGAAGCACAGAGGGCAAAGATCAGAGGTTGAGATAAGAATAATTTACTGGAAACAGCAATGAGATAAGATAAGAAAACAAACAAAAATATTAATACCAAAAGTATACAAGGGCGGGGAGTGATTCACATGCAAATGCTCACCACTAGAGCCAGGTAATACCTGACTGCTGGCATGCTATCCTGGTATGGAAGAGACCCCTCTCACCATTCCTGAAAAATGACATGAGGTAGTACAGAATAACCTCAGAGTCCAGGCCATGTCCCCTCCTGACTGTTGCAGAAATTTACCCTTTCTGGAGAAACCAGAACTCAAGCATAGCAAACTATCCTTTAAAGAGCTGTGTTAACATTTCCAGTGTAACTTCAGTTCACACATCACTTATCTATATATGTATAGATAAGCATATACATCCAGACTTTTTTTCTTTGCATATTGGACTTTTTTCTTTAAATATGTAGGAGTTGTCCTTTCATAAAAAAAGGTGAGAAAGTAAAGAAGTCTGTTACCTTTGGTCTCTGAGTGATGTTCGAGGCAAATAAAGGCTAAGAATCAAAGATCATTTTTTATTTTGTTTATTCACTTCTATTCATAAGAAAGGGATTTTAAGAGCTATACTAGACATTCACAGTTAACATTCTAAAACAAGACTTTTTTTTTGCTGAGAATTTATGAGTGATAGGATATTTTTAATAAAGTTGTGCTTCTTCTTGAGGATAGTAACATTGAAAAACATGCTGTAAAATTCAGAAAAAATACTTTTTTTTTAGTAATTGGTTTTTTTTTCAGGACTATACCTTTTAAACATATGCTTAATAATTTTATTTCTAGTGTTTCTTTTGCATGCAGAAATGGAACACCTGTTCAGGTTCACATCTTCTCTCCATGTACTTTTTTAGCTTTTAAAAATGCTTGCTATGTGGAAAAGTTTGTTTTTCTGCTTTCAGTGGCCTGGGTCATAATTTCCATTGCATTGCTTGCTCTTTCTATGGATCATGAATTTGGTAGCTGTAATAATAATAACAAAACACCAGCAGATAAGAAATGGAAAATAGAGGATTTAATAGTCCCATCACCAAAAAACTTGCTTCATATGAATAACACAGGCCTGAAATAGCAGATCTTTTAAATTAAATAACTAATATTTCAGTTCTTCAAGACTTCCAGAAATGGAACCACCCTGAAGGTTATGAATTCATCTCAAAGACATTTGTACATTTGGATTAGTATCTTTCTTGAATGTACATCCAACTTTTGTCATCATAGCGATGTAATCGTTCTTCCTTTGTAGACTGTGAAGTGTAGGTCTGCAGTATAGAAAGGGTAACTCTTTCAAAATCATAAAAAAATCTGTAAGATATCTCAGAGTAATTTGAGATTTTCTTAATTTGAAAGATAGTGTGAAGCTTCTGGTTCATCCTTCCTCAATCCATTAACGAAAATTACCAAATTAAGATCAAACTTGTATTGGCAAAAGACGATGGAATAATCTGTTACAATTAGAAAGAAGGATCGGATCACTTAGAGGAGAGCTGCAGTCCTATTTGTGCACTAGGCAGAGATAGACTTTTTGCAACAGAAAATTCTACATGTGGAATCTGGGTTTGGTTGTTTGCATCTTGGCTAGTTTGGGGCTGGGAATTTAGGAGACACTATATTTCTTCTGGTGGATATGCTGCTTATTAAATTGTCTGAGTTGTAGAGCTCCATAGCTAAGAGTTGTCAGATAATTCCATTTTTCCACTTTCCTGTCTGCTGCTCAGTGTGAGAGAAGGGTATGGACCTGCTAGAATCAATGACTTTCTCTACACCAATCCCTTCTTTTCTCCAAACAAGGTCCACATTTTTCATGATTCATTTTGCTCTGTGTGGGATTGCCAGTTGTATATCCTTGCGGGCAACTCTCTTTACACTTTGAAATCAGAGAAAGCTGTTTTTAATCTTTATTTTCATAGCCATAAAATAGTTTGATTTAATATTTTCAGTAGTGTTTTACCAAAATTGATTTTCACATCAGTACAGTATCTTCACACCCATGATAATTCCAGTGCTTATTGTCCAATACTTAAAATAACTCTTTAGCTTTCTTTAGCTTCCACTTCTACCTTTTGGAAGTGTAGCAGGTTTACCTTTCCTTAATTCACTTGCTATTATTTAATCTCAGCCATTTTCCTCTAGCTCTTCATAATTTTATTTTCAGTTACATGTCTTATTAATATGATCATGCGATAGATTTCCTAACCATTACTGATAATTTTTGAGTTAGAAATTTTTTCTTAAATGTCTTTTAAATTAACAGGATGATTTTTAAAAAAAAGTTCTTCAGTTTCCCAGCAATCTATTTTTCTCTCATCTTTTCCTATATAATGAAATTCAACTAATTGCGTGGTTTAGCTATTCTTTCCTCAGTTATGAACTACAGAGATTGTGAGGAGATGATCAGGTTTTGTGGGATATATATTCCAGAAGCAGCTATTTGTTTAGATTTAAAATAAATAGAAATTTTAAAATGTATCAGAATTCAAATGAAGTGGAAACCTGTATCCATACGCAAAGCAAAGAACCTAATTTGTTTTACCATACACAGCATAGGTCTGTCTTTAAGTAGCCCATGACCAAGAAAATAAAAAAGCCAGTTTATTATTCTTACCTCTACCAAAGTACATGCGGAAATGCCTTACACTCAGGACGATATACACAATCTATATATCTCTCCTTTATATAGTCTCTCACTGTTGTGTACAGACATAATAATAGTCCCTCACAGGACTTCAAGTCATAATTGGCTAATGTTTAGAGAAATCATTACCAACTTTCAGGTCACAGAAAAGATGCCTCAGTACTACTAATGAATGTGTTCCTTTGTTGTCACTGAAATTTGACAAAGTTAAAATGGGGACATTTATATGACAGCTATTCTGGTTTAATCTTTTGTTCTGCAAAACCATGTTACTGCTTGGTGAGATTTGTGGATTGTATGAACAGTGATGATGGCACAGATGCCCTGTCAAATTGTACTGATGCTCCACTGCCTCCGCACACCACTGACTGTTGCTCCCTGGAACTGATGGAAGGATTTCACAACAGTCCCCACCCAGTGCAATCACCAATTTCAAGCATTTTGTTACTGTCTTTCCCTTACTTCTGTCATTCCACATGCCATTGTCTATATGTATACAGTGACTGTTCAGGTTTTTGACAGCATGAACACAAAATAAGCCCAATAGAAATATTTCATATAGTGTAGAATTTTCTCTATTGCAATAACTTGATTATATGACAACAGTTTCTGCCTTCTGTAGTTTGTATCTCTCAGCACAAATGAACAATGTTTTGCTTCAGATAGGAGGAATTTTTATGAAAAACAGATCCATTATTCCAATTCATTCATTAACTTAAAAACAGATAATTTGTAACGTAAGGTTTTTTTAGAACGGTCTCATTTATGGCAGTTAAATTATTGTAAATTTTACAAATCTCTTGTATATCCAATACTCTTATAGGAAGCATGACTTCACAGATGTTCAATGCTACACATTTAATTTTACTGTTAAAATCTGAAATTCATACTAACTCACAGTCTTACATTTTCTTTCTCTTAAAAAATATTCTTCTTCTATCTCTGCCTTTTTCCACTCTGGTAGAAATAGGGCAGAATCAGACTCCTGAGATTACGTGTTTTGTCTTCTGCTTCAAGGGAAACGAAAAGGTTTAAAAATCACTAAAGAAAACACAAAGCCCTACATTATTTATGTGAGTAAGAATTCTACAGATGGAGTCTGACATAAGGGTGATTCTGTGGTGTGAGTTAAGGAGAAATTTCTCCTCATCTTTTCACACAACTGGGACTATCTCTCATCTGGTGTTTTCCTGATACTTGGAAAGAAAAATACCCATTTCTTCCCTCTACATAGTTTGTATTATGTGTAATTATGCATTCCAGATATTTTCTTCAGGTCACTTCATTGTCTTCAGTGAGCACTGCATCAGGTTTTAATGGCAAAAATCCTTGGACTGGATCTGTAACAAGTATAAATACATGCAACTTTGTTAACTTGAGTGGAATTTTGCAGCTGAGGTAGCTTGTGTTTCAACGAGATTGTAAGCCTCTGTACTGCATGAACATAAATAAATAGATTGATAAAAATGCTGACAGTATTCATAGAGCAAATTCTTGTCAAGCACTAGTCTATATAAAAAAGACACTTTCTCATGAAACAAAAATATATGTGTTTTCTAATATTGCAAAAGTGCTGTTGCCTGTTCCTTATTTTTAACAAAAATCCAGGATACAGTAGCCAAATGAACACTGAGATCATTGAGTGTTTTTAATGAAAGCACAAGATAGGCCTGAAGTTCTGTGGCTGAGTGTTTATTTTTTAGAGTCCAGATTCAAAGAGTGGAGTGTATCTTCAGTTTTACTTTATCGAGATATGAGGGTACATAGACAATTTCCTGTTGATCTAAAAAGGGTAAAAAAGAAATGCAGATACCTGATGCTTTCAATAAAACCATGGGGAAATCAATGGCCCTCATAATCTTTCCAAAATGTGTGTTAAGTGCCTCAGGCTGATGATAAAAATTGGAGTCCCCTGAATGGAAATTGAATGCCTTTCACATAGTGAAAAATCTTCACTGAAAATACTCTGATTTATTATTTAATACAATCTAAAAATTAAACAAAACAAAAAAGAGTAGTACCAAAATGTATAACCCCAAATCTTGTGACTCATTGCCTCCTTCAACCCAAACTGCATATATCCTTTGGCTGATACTAAAATTCTAATACTTAGCATTAATCTATTGTTATTAATGTCACTGTTCTCTACAATTTGCTTAACATTAGATTCTTTTTGAGTACTATAATTGGGAATTTGGCAGAGCATAAAGTATGAAATAATGAATCGAAAGAACAGACTGTGCTTGCAAATACAAAGCATTTACATTTGAACTATCTGCTGTTTCTTCAGAAAATTTGTATTCTGGGTACTGGTACTGACCTCACTTGCAACTCCACTACCCTGTAGTCAGCATGATGAGAAACATTTTCTGATACAGTAGTTTCTCCTGTGTAAAAGATTATCTAATATTTTTAGCATTTAACTCAAACACAACCTTAAACACAACTGAAGCTCTGCAACTTTTTCAGCATTGATGGAGGTCAGAAAGTACAGACTAACATGCTTCTTTGCTTCCTTGTCTGAACTTTGTATATTCAACACTACTTAACACACCCCCTAAAAAGTTCAAGAATGTTATTTTGGCCCCCTTCCCTATGGAGGACTGCTAGAATTCGTTGTACCTGGCTTGCACTTCATTCATTTATTGGAAAGTTCCCTCCTATCCAGCCATTGAAATTTTGTGATGACAGAGATCAATAAAAGCCTAAAAGACATCAAGTCAAATGAACAATAGAGCTGGGGAAGGGTCCAGAGCACAAGTCTGATGACAGCTGAGGGAGATGAGCCTTCATCTTCAGACTGGTGAAAAAGAGATTCAGGGAGGACCTTCTTGCTCACTACAGCTCCCTGAAAGGAGGTTGTAACCAGATGAGGGTCAGTCTCTTCTCCTAGGTAACAAGTGATAGGGCAAGAAATGGGCTCAAGTTGTGCCAGGGGAGATATTAGGTAAACTTTCTTCATTGAAAGAGTGATCAAGATTGGAACAGGCTGCTCAGAGAAGTGATTCAATCACATCCCTGGGGATATTTAAAAACTGTGTAGATGTGGCACTTGTCAACATGATTTAGTTCTGGGTTTGTGGTTGGACAATGATCTTAAAAGTCCTTTTCAGCCGAATGACTCTGTGAGTCTATGAGTATGTTCCTTATACCAAAAAAAGAGCGCTCTCTTATATCAACTGATAAGGAAAATTTCAACTGTAGTTCATCTTCTTTTATATCTAACACATTGTATCACATTTACATGATGCACTGTCTATATATTCTTCATAATTGTGGGGGTTTGAGAGGGGGGTGCTGGGGTTTTTCTAGAGGGAGGGTCCTGGGGTGTCTTGGAGGGAGGGGGGAGGACAGAGGTGCTTTGTTTTAAACTGTTCACTGGCTTCTGGTTCTATAAATCCTGGTTTTTTCCCTTAAAAAAAGA
Source organism: Serilophus lunatus (assembly GCA_013399895.1). Classification (NCBI taxonomy): domain Eukaryota; kingdom Metazoa; phylum Chordata; class Aves; order Passeriformes; family Eurylaimidae; genus Serilophus; species Serilophus lunatus. The sequence continues at coordinate 159,390 of VXBA01002054.1, forward strand.
AAGCTCAGGCTCTTCACCCCTCTTTTTGTCCCAGGCTGGGGTGAGGGGGCTGAGGCAGCCCCATTGTCCTGCTTGGTCTCTCTCCCCTTCTGCTTGGTTTCTTGCTCAGGGGAGATGGCAGGGGTCGCCCCAGCTGTCCCCCACAGTTTTTCTTAGCAGGAACTCATCAGGAGATGTGGACGGGTGGCGGTGGAGGAGCGGGCAGAGGCGGGCTCAGCGCAGGGTCTGGCGGCTTTCCCCAACTCTCGGTGGCCGGGGAAGTACTGTCCGGGTCTCCCCGCTGGCGCAGAACGTGCCCAGGCCGCGGCCGCGGTGCCGAGCTTGGCTTGGTGCCGCTGCACGCACGCCTTCCCTGCTGGCTTAGCAGTGCCAGCAGCAGCAGCAGCACCGAGGGAAGGGGCAGGAGTGGACTGGCATGGCGTGGAGCCGGCATGGGTGGCACCACTCCCTGTCTCTCCCTCAGGAGGGGGCCAGCCCAATCCCTGGTGCCTGCGGTGGGCTCTGGCAGCGGTGGGGGCAGCTGCCAGGGGTCACAAGCCCCAGTGTGGACGCCCACTGGTTGTTCCTTGCCGGTAGCGCCTCCGTGCCCGTAGGCATGGTGCAGCAACATCAGGAGTGCCCCAGCGGCCACAGGCAGCTGCGAGCAGCGGCTGCGCCGCTATGAAAGAGCCCAGCAAGGGGTCCTGCGGTCCCGGCAGCCCTGGGAACAGCCCCCACGCGGCGGTGTGGGTGCAGCGGCTGCTCTGGGCAGCTCCTGCGGTCCCGTTGGCAGGACTCCTGCGGACAGTGGGTGTCCTGGGAGTGCCGCAGCTGGCCCATGGCTGGTAAAAACATGGCACTGGTAAGCAGCAGGCTCACGGTTTTGGCAGGAACTGCCATTTTGTGGGAAACGAAGATTTCAAAAAGAGGAGTGGAGCCTGGACCGCTGGCCAATCCGAAGAGGGCGAAGCCAGGAAGAAGACAGTGAGATTCGCGCGGGACTTGGAGGGCTTAAAAAGCCTGGAAATAGAAGCCCTCCCTCTCTTCAGCTTCCTGCGAGCTGGGAAGCAGCAGCACGGCCCCTCTTCTCCTGACTTCCAGGCCCCTCGGCTTGACTCCGCCCACCTCCATCGGCACCAGAGCCAAGCCAACACAATTGCAAGTGGAAAGCTTC
>VXBA01002054.1:160571-253343 GCA_013399895.1 Serilophus lunatus
GTGGAAAGCTTCCCCAAATACTGTCCTTGGGTTGGGGGGATGCTTTTCACTGTGTTGTGTTTTGCAGAGACTTCAAGGGCTGGGAGTGAATACCATCAGTGGGGAACAGAGACAAAGAAGAGGAGCGGCTTCCCTTTCCCCTGCTTTTACTTGGCCAGCCTGTCTAGCCTTTGAAAAGCAGTTTGTTTATTCCCTTTTTCTTTTTTTTTTTGCGTGGCTTTGTCGGGTGTAATTTCTGTGTTAAGTCTGGGGTTCCCTTACACTGTTTTCTTTCTTTGGTTGAGCCCCAGAGAAATAAACTGTTTCCCTGTTGTTCAAATTCTGTTCAGTCTTCTTGTCACCGTTGAGCACGCCCCTAGTGAAAACAGTGGTCTTAAACCACCACAATAATATGGGAGTAGAACCTATCAGAATTGCAAGTAGACTTTATACTTTAATTAATCAAATACCAGTGAATTGTTCTTGGTTCACTTTTTAAGTGTTGAAACAGTCCCAGTTTCAAGTTTGTCTCCATAGCAGCAAATGAAGGAATTTCTGTGAGTTCCTTGTGCCCTGACTGCAGCCAGCAGCTCCACCATAGTCTGTTATGAGCCCTGCTCAAGATTCATCAGCATCAAGCATTTTCAGGCCCCAGGACTTTAACTAAAATTTTTTTCAGAAACTCGAATGATTATAAACCTCTTCCTAATTTCCAGTCCATGTATCAAAACTCTGCTTTAGTTACCATGACATCTCTTTCCTTTACAAAAAGTATTTCATCTCTGTTAAAACATTTTTACTCCAAAAAGTCCAAAGTCACATTTTTACTCCAAAGTCATCAAGGAGGTGAAAAGTTATACCTTTTCAGAATGACTTTGCTCACACAACTAGAGGGATATTAAAAACAAGATTTAATTGGCCTTGGAAACGGAATTCTTGTTCTATATTCTAGATGTATAATCAAGGTAAAAGGAGGCTCTAACTTGCTACAACTTTTGAGGCTGAAGGGTTAATCGGTAGAAAGCTACCTGCTTTAAAAATCCACAGAAAAGATCCAAAAGAATATTACAGTCCCTGCCACTTCTTATTAGATATGCATTTACAAAATTCTTTCACCATGAAAAAGAATGTTTTTGTTTGTTTTGGAATATGTTTAACAGTGTCAATTACTATCATAATAACATGAAGTTTTTTTACTTCACTGTTGAAAAGTGACTATATAGATATGAAAATAAAATACAAACCAAAACTCTTTTGATAAGAAATTTTCATACTATTATAACCACAATGAAAACAGTTTGCTTTCTTGCCTTAGTCAGGTATACAGCTGAGTTGATTAATTTGTTAATTGCGTATGATAATTTTAACCCTAGAAAAATTCATCACAGGACAAAGTTTGTGACACAGAATGTTTAGATACGTATTTGTGGAGATGTTTTCAAATATGAGTCGATAATGGCACTGAGGTACAAGTAGAGCAGCTCAGATCTTAACAGTGAAAGCAAATGCAAACATCAAATATTCAACATGCAGAGAAACAGTCTGTCTTTGATAAATGATGACTGAGAAGAGGGACAGTAGTTGTATACAAAATAATGAAGGACATAAAGATTCAGAATTTTTATCCAAGCCATTTTAAAACTCAAGCTAAAGAACTCATTATATGACTGGAGTTTTAAGATAGTAAAAATATCTTAGATCTTAATTAATAAGCCTTCTAGAGGCTTGTATAGAGATTAAACAGCCTATATATTGGGAGTTAACAAAGATCACGAACTTCATGGTAATCAAAAAATACCAGCTCCTTAATGGATAATGATACCACCTATTTTTTATATTTCACTGTAGAATAGGCTTTGGAGTGCTCTACAAAGGCAAACTGATTCACAGAAGGCTAAGAACAGAACTTGTTATGAGCTAGAAACAATACATTAACTCCCTAAAGTAAGACATTGTTAAATCTTTTTGTATTATAATATATTCTAAGATTGATACATTAGTAAAGAAGCCGGCTCAACCATTCTATTGTAACTTACTCCAAATTAAATTCCTTGTATAAAGAAATCCAAGATTTCATAGGGAGAAAAAAAATTATAAAGACAGTATAAATCTCTTATAGTGTGGGATTTATGTTCGTCATACATTGATGATTATAACAGTTATGAATCTGTACTTGCAAATGACAAACTGGGTATAGTTCGGTGGTCTTTATGTACCTCAAGCTGGCTTTATCAAAAAGCGTAAACATTTATAGATCACTGTCCTTTCCGTGATGCTGCTGGTACAAATGCTCTTGTTTTCTCCAGTCCTTCTCAAGGTATGGCATTATTCTGTATGTGCTCTTCAAAGATTTTTTAAAATTTCACTTTTTCAAGACACTATTGTGAGTTCATGGAAAACAATATGAACCTGTTATGCATTAGTATGTTTTCATTCCAGTTTTAAGATGGGCTACATTTCTGACCAGGTGTAGTGGTTTAACCCAGGCTGAGTGCCAGGGGCCCACTACAGCCACCTTCTCACTCCCTCTTGCCCAGCTATAGAGGAGAGAGAGAATAAAACGAGAGGTTTCGTTATATTCACGATAAGGACTACAACAAATTCTTTCTTAATCACTGTCACAGGCAAAACAAGACTCCATGTGGGAATAATAGTCAAATTTATTTCTAACAAGATCAGAGCTAAGAGTGAGAGACTAAAAGACACCTTTTACCCCCCACCCCCTCCTTCTTACATCCAACCTACCCTCCTGCAGCGGTCAAGGGAAAAGGTGAGGTGGGGGGGGAGGTGTTGCTGTGGTCAGCTGCTGTTCTCAGCCGCTGCTTGGGGAGAGGAGTCCTTCCAGCCGCATTCCATGGGGTCCCATCCCTCACAGGATACAGTTCCTCTCACAAACTGCTCCGGCGAGAGTCCATCCCATGGGCAGCAGCCCTTCACCCACAGCTGCCACATGGCTCACATTCCACAGGGTGCAGTCCCTCAGGCACAGGCTGCTCCAGCGTGGGCCCCACGAGCCACACATCCTAACAGGAGAATCCTACTCCAACGTGGGGCTCCTCTCCCCACAGGCTACAGTCCCCTGCCAGGACCCAGCTCCACCTTGGGTCTCCCACGGGCTACAGCCTTCCCCAGCATCCACCTGCTCCGGCGTGGCTCCTCCACCGGCTACAGGTGGATCTCTGCACTCCTGTGCTCCTCCATGGGCTGCAGGGGCACAGCTGCTTCACCATGGTCTTCCCCATGGGCTGCAGCTGGATCTCAGCTCCGGCACCAGGAGCATCTCCTCCCCCTCCTTCTGCACTGACCTTGGTGTCTGCGTCGTTGCTCACAGGCTCTCACTCTGCTCCTCTCCGGCAGCCATCTTCATTTCTTACCACTTTTATTTTTCCTTCTTAAATATGTTATCACAGAGGTGTTCTGTCAACTACTGATTGGCCTGGCCTTGGCCAGCAGCGGGCCCAGCCTGGGCATGGGGAAACTTCCAGCAGCTTCTCAAAGAAGCCTCTCCCTCAGCCCCCCCCCCACTGCCACCAAAACCTGGCCACAGAAAAACCAATACACCAGGCAAAACTAATGGAATTCAGGTAAATTCCTAATATTGCTTGCAAGTGTAAAAAACAACAATGCTTTTAGCAGTCTTCTTTCATTAAAGGTTTGAGGATGGTTCCTTTAAATTTATCTAAAGACTGCTTTCCAATTTACTACAAAGAGGAAACATGCTGACAGGGAGGCAATGTTACAGGGTTGGAAAATAGGCGTTATTCAATCAGTGAAGCCAAAGGTGGGAGGAACAGCTGCTTCTTAACTAGTAACACATAAGCAATATAAGTCCCATTGGTTTACTTACATTGTAACTTTAAACAACAAACATCTGTTTTCCATGTTTTCTTCTCAAATGCCCTGACATTTCCAACATAACCAAACCATCTTATATAAAGATAAAATAGTTTGAAGTAGTCGATAGTAGGAATGTTATTTGAATGTTATTTAAAAAAAACCTAAAACCAAAACAAAATCAAAATCACCACCACAAACCAAAAGCCACACACAAATTGCATCCAAACTCAAAAATGAGATTCACAGTTGTTCTCACGGTTTTCTATTTGATATAATACAAAATGCAGTGATAAAGGTTGGGGAAATAGTAGAGTAAGATTTTGGGTTTTTTTCCCCGATTTTCTCCTGTCTTCATGACTGTTTTGCAAAGAACACGTATATGTGATGTATGACATGTAACTTTTGTATAAATTCTGTTTCCATTATAAAAATAATTGGTAAATCACTGTTCAGATCTCAAACGTTTTTAAATTCTATTGTGTATTCTTTACTCTTCAGTGTATCTAAAAAACTAATCCATTTTTATGTCTTCCATACCTGAGGGATGAAGTATTGCTGTGATAAAGGTTGAGGGAATCTGCAGAAGTTCATGTGCTATATGGGAGGTCTGAGTGAAAAAAAGTTCCTATTGAGCAAAGACTTGTTTTATAGTGAAAATCGATGTTCTGAAAAGTTGTATTTGCTTCTAGACAACAAGTGACGGATCCCTAGAAATACATAATATGAGACAGATAGGTAGGATGGTAAAGGCAAGAAGGAGGGATAGCTTTGCAGATACGATTATGTGTTTGTCTTTCAGAAAAACTTACCTAGAATCAGGAACTCAATAATGTTCAGTGAAACTTTTCAATGGTGTAGGAAATAATTTTTGAAGGACAATTATAAACGCAGAAATGTAGAGAAAAATAACTTTCAAATTGCTATAAATGCCATTATATGCATGTGTTTTGTATTAAGGTTGGAATTCAGACGTAGACTGTATTTTAATAATTAATGCAAGAATTGTCTAACTAATATTTATACATTTTATGCATGATACATATGTGATTAGCTGTGTCTATGAAATTCTAAAAATCTCTAGGCTGTGGAGATTTCACAACTAACAATACGACTCAACCCCTAAAAGGCACTCTGAAAATGCGTTAACCATACACTTAGAAGACATTTCATTATTTTAAGTCTCATATTCGAACGTACTAATTGTTAAAGATGTATTAAAATATTTGGAAAATAACTAATTTCACATTGTCAAAAAATATTTACAAATACATAAGATTCCACAAATTCTCTGATCTGAAAAATACAAAAATAGAGTTGAACAAATTTTTATATACATATTCTAAACATAATAATTTAGTGGTTTGATATAAAATGTGCCTTAATTTAATTTAAAAGGAGTAAAAAATATTTTGAATCTAGAAAAAAATACTTCAGCGTGAAATTTTTGCATGACATACTATTTGTTTTCCAAGAAAATTGTGCTGCCTTTCATGGAAAATGGGTAATTGCCAGCTATTTTCAGTCTACCTAGCAGTTATTTTCACAAACCTAGAACAGATTTTGCTTATAAAATGCTCTTCTACAGTATCACAATAGAATATATTTACTCACTTGCTACTTCCATGACACATGTTAAGGACCATACCAGAGTAACTGCCAAATTTTTCTTTATATCTTCAAGTCATTCCAATGCCAAGTAATCCTTTTTTTTTTTGTTTGTTTGGGTTTTTTTTGTTTTGTTTTTGTTTTTTGTTTTTTGGCTTTTCTCTCAGTTAATGGAATATGCTTCCCCATTTTAGCCAGTGTAATCCAAACTGACATTTTAAGCTAAGATTCTGAATTATGAACTGAAAATGCAGAGACAATAGCAGACATTGACACTAAAGGGAAATAACCTGAAATAGAACTGGGGAGTGACAAAAATAAATTGCTATAGTAAAATTTGTGAGTTTACGTCTCATTTTCTTGTCTACCACATTGGAAGTCTTAAGCAAAGGGATGTTTATGAACTAGAATGAGGTTCTCCAGTATTGTTTCTCAGTGTAGTGACTTTAATCTGTGATGAAAGGCCATATGTTTGAATTGTAGCATCATTCTTGTGGTTTATTTTTGTATGTCTTTTGTCTGAAAAGTGACCATAAAAATTAGATGCAGCAATCCACTGACCCCACAAGATACTGCATCATTGATCTTAATATGTTGTCTTCATATTATGAATGTCAGAATTAAATTATTTTACCAAGGCATCACTTCGAGAGTAATGACAATCCCAGATGTGTTTATATACCGATCCATTCCTTGAAAAGATATCTATCTGCACACACACTGTGAACAAGGTGCACAATAGTAGTTCCTGCATCCTCTCACATCTAGCTTTGTTAAAATACAAATTGTTGAAAAGTGATGGAATTTTTACATTTTAAACTGGCCCAATGAAATAAATGTAGAAATGAAATCATCTGACTCCATTGGGAAAACTCCAATTAATAAGGTGTCCCATTAACACAGCGGCTTGTAATCTGTCAGCATCCTCTGTTCTATATTGATTTTTTCATACGTATTCCTCAATGTTAAATGAAATACCTAAAATTGAGAAATTTTATGTGAGAAACAAACTAATCTGCTCAAAACTTCTACGCTGATGACATTTAATTCAATAAAATTGAAACTGATATGCAACAGACCTGTTTTTTTGTGATTCAGTCTCCATTAATTTTTTGTCCTGTAGTTTCTGTTTCTGTGCTTTTTTTGGGCCTGATTCAAAGCTGCTGTTCTTAATACTGCAATATTGTCTTGGAGCTAGGCATTTTTTCACAGCATATGCTAAGGATATAAATGAGAAGTAAGAATTTCTGAACTGAGATATGTCCTATTTGTGTTTTAAATTCTGTTACACGGGGATTATCTAAACTGCTAATGATGGCCAGGAAGTACTGGATACCTGACAATCCACTCAGTTCCTTGGTTTACTGTGGATCATTCAAAAGCTGGAACTGGAGTGCTCATGAAAAAAACAGGATGAATCAAATCAGTGCATCAAATTTAGCTTCATCTACCCACACAATCTTTTTAAACAAAACTATCAGAGAATGTTTAGCACCCTAAAATGCCCCCTCATGCCAATCCCTCAGTCCTTTCTGTCACCCTCGTTTTTGTGCTATATAACCAATCTCTCAGGTAGGCTGCAATAAAGCCATTGCATTATTTCAGACTTGGGAAAGTGTGCATTAATAATAATGCATTATGCCAAAAGAACATCACTTGGGGGCCAGAAGATGGTAAAATGCAAAGAAAATCTACCTGGATGTTAGCAGTCTATCACAAAAGAGGCACCCTTACTTAAGTGGTGCTATGCTCACCCATCCAGTCAACTTGGTGATGGATCTGTTTAGGTATTTGAAATTAATAGTGTTGAAAATGTGAGAAACAAACATTCAAGGTTGGTCTTCTGTTTCTAAAGAATTTCACATGGGAGGAAGTCAGCAGTTTAAATAAGAAATTTTGTTTTGGTTTTACTTCTAGTTAAAAACTAATTTTTTTTTATTTGGTGTTTTGTTTGTTAGTTTGTTTGTTTTAAAAAAGTTCTACCCTAGAGTTCTTAGGAAGAAAAAGAATTTTCTATCTGTAACGAAAGGTGTAGTGGGAGCCAATCATGTCATCTCTGTACCAGGCCGGTCAGATGAAAAGTAGCTTTGCATGAAGAAAGCATGAAGGTTTTCCTTTTCAGGATTTAAAGTTGCATGTGATGTATCATTTCTGGTGGTATTAACTTTAAGAAAAACATGTAACTGCAGATTTAAGGGAGAAAGAGGATTTGTTAATTTGCATAGATTTTCTTTCTTCACTTCAATACAAGGAAGTCAAAGGAGTAAAGAGCAGAGGCTTGGCTGTAGAATTTAAAATCTCAATATACAGTGGAAGAGTTTTGTTTCAAGTAACTTGAATAGATGGATGAGAATAATTCTAGGATCTTGCTTGTAGCATTGATGCTCTATATTGAACACATTGGAACCTTGTTGCCTTCATTTCTGTACCCTGATTTAACCATCATTATCATCCATCTAATTCTTATCCATAGTGAATCTTCCCATCAAACTCAAAATGTGTGCAAGGGACTTCATCATCTTACATAGCTGCTATGCTGTGGCTCTTAAAATATAAAGGTTATTAATAGAGGATGCATGTCAATCAATCTCCAAATACTGGGAGGACATAATAAAAAACTGGAAATAAACAATAGGGAGGCATCAGCAGTGATTTGGTTTACTGTGTGTGAATAATCTTTGTGGAGCAAGGTGGAGAAGGAATAAAATTTGGGGAACTCACTGGCACACCTGTAAAACTCAGTTCCCTTGGATATTAGCCTCTTTATTTTCAAGTTTTAAGAACCTTTCAACATGTGAATTGTACAGTAAAAAAATAAAACAAAATAACGAACAAAAAACAAAACCGAAAACCCTTCAACCAAGTAATATCAGGTTTCCAGAAGATCACATAGGACATATTAGTCTGTCAACTAAGGTAATGCTACCTAGATTTTTCCTACTGAAACTCAAATAAAACCTATTTCAAAATAAACTCACAGCAAGCTGGAATCCTTACACTAAATCAAACACTTATAGAAAAGCAGTAGCAGAAAGACCACTGAGAGATCATGTCCTACACCCTTTAGTGCTGAGACATGGTCCATCCTGTTGCTCTTCAACCTCTATTTGTATGGTTGATATTTAAATATGCTTAAAATCTGCTATTTTTCTTACTGAGGAGTTTCTGTAGGCTCTCATGGCTGGACCACAGAATTTGTCCATTTTTTATCCTAGGATAATGCATGCATTTTGAAGCAGAGGGCTTAACCATCTTCATTGGAGAATGTCAAACAATCAGATAATGGAAGCTAAGCCTGTTGTCAAATTGCATTTACAATTGACATTCTATGAGACATCAGAAGTTACTACATATATCTTCAGTGCATGTGGGAGTCATGACATTAAAAATGACATAAAACTTATTATGCAGACAGAAAATAAACATTTTTCTTCCCTTTAAGAATTTGAGATTGACGGTTAATTACTTTGCTTGCCAAGGACAGACTCCCATAATCAGTATAAATCATAAGGTCATTAAATTGCTAGGGCAATGAGAAATAAATCAATGCCCTGAAGATGACTCGTAATTGCTTGATGCAGGATACATGGCTGAATGATATTTTGTAAAGACCATACGGTGCATCTATCTAATTGGTTTGGATGTGCTTGAGACTCTACAACAGAGCCAGCTGAATAAGTCAAAAATCACCCACATATGAACCAAATGACTTACGTGTTTGTGGGACGCTCAAGAAAATCTCTACTTATTGCTCCATTTCAATTCTATCAGGAAATTCCTAGGCTACCTTAAAAATAGATAGTAAAAGAATCAAAAGGTTGATGCGATTCATTTTCTATAATGTGTCTAAACCCAACAATATGGACATAAAAATGAAATTAAGTTATAGTGACAGTGATACTATTTTGGAATGTTCTGAATGTATGTACTTCATAATTGGATTCAAATGACCAGAAAGTGACACTTCCCTCACAAGCAGCCAGCTCTTTCTGTAGTTTTTTCTAATGAACAGTTTGGAATCAAAATCACAAGAAATTAAGACTTTGCAGTTCATGACCTTTTAGTATTGTGAGTTTATAAATAATGTATTCATCAAAATCAACTTAATTAACATGTGCATCAGCAGAAAGACAGTAAATATCTATTCTAAAATTGAAGTAAATTGTGATAAAGGATTATCAGAGGGCTTCACATTCTAGAGAATTGCCTCAAGTCTGTTCCCTAAACTGGGCAAAATAAATATGCATATTTAAAACACATTTATTTAATTGTTTCCCCTGTGGATTCTGGATTTTTTGTTCTCAGCTAACATTTATATCAGTCTGGATTAATGCCACTAAAAGTAATAGGATCATTCAAGATTTACATCAGTGTCATTTTGTTTAACATGCCTGTTAATGGTTCTACTTAATGTTGTTGCTCATTCAACGTGCCTAGATTCAAACAAATGTATTTGTTTAGTGTGGATGACAAAGATAAAATAGTTATATGACATTAGGGCTTAATCAGTGTCTGATTCCTGTTATGTTCTGAGCTTTATGAATATAGAAGACTTGTTCCTTTACCTCCAGAAGCTGTAAGATTACAAATGCAAGTAATAGGCTTGGCATCATGGAACCAAAGGGAAAGTACAGTTACCATGGTTTTGTTAGCTATATATTGTAGCTGGATATTTAGGTTTAGTCTGTTTGTTGGTTTTGACCTGGGAAGAGACACAGGTCAAAATGTGGAGACAGTAGCAACACCCAGATTAGTGGCTGCAAAAACCCTGTAAATCAAAAACTGAGGACTACAGTAAGTTACTAAGAAGAGTCAAGAAAATCTGAAATTATTATTTAGTGTGATTCCCTCTGTTTTATTGTTTGCTAACTGAAAATGAGCAGACACACAAGTAATAGAGACTTTTCAGAGCTCTTATTGAAGCTATTCACTATCTGCAGATTTTAATGGCTACAATCCAGGTACGTAGTTCAAAGAGCAGTGAATATGACATCATTCAAAATTCCAAACATTGGTCTAGGAAATTTTTTTATATTACCCCAATCTTTATAAGGAGCCAAAGCAAAAAGTGCATCGAAACTCCAAAGCATACAGGCCATTCAAAACTGATACTCATTATTGTGAAGGAAGCTGGTTACCAGCTTTCTAAAACCAAACTAGATGAGTAAAGTAGAAATTTTATATTGCACATTTTTCTAGTGATTGAATACAGTTTTAAATTTCATTTATGTTTATATTTATGAAGGCTTTGATGTTAAATGAGTAAGAAAACAGCAAAATAGTCTCCAGTCTGTTAAATTACAGATAAGTCTATCTAGCAACCATCTTGAGGACTTCATGGCTATCTTTTTTTGCTGAATTATGCTGAGTTAGCTTTCTAAAGAAAATCCAAATATTTGAATTATGTGATACATAAGCAATTAGAAAATTCACTTCAGTCAACAATGATCAGTTTAACATGCATACTTACCTCCAGTAGTCACAGCCTTCTAGTATAATTAATTCTCTGAACATAATACAGTGACGCTATTTCTTTTATTGTTTGATTTTATTCTACCTTTATTTTTATCCTTTTTTAAACCTTTTCTGAGCCACAACTATTTATCTTTTTTTTTATTATTTTATTTTTTTCTGATGAGATTTAAACAATTATCCTTTTCTGTTATCCATGAGCAACAATCAGAAGAGTTAATGTTATTCTGAAAAGATGGAGTTATGTTTCAGCAATGGTTTCTTAGAGAAGGTGTTGGGCCAGATTTTCAGGTGCAACAATTAAGTTCTGTTCCAAAAAATCTGATTCTTTTTAATATAAGCTAAGGAAATACTCAGTACACAGGAGAGTTGAACTGAATAGGTCTTTGAGCCATATGAATTTGAAACTTTGTTGAATGCCTAAAAATAACTCCATGAAAAGAAGAGATTTAAAGATATCAAGGCTTCAGATGGATAAACTAGAGCCATAGTGTCTCCTGCATCTGTTGTCCTGTTGTCACTTCTTGATAAGAGAAAGGATAAAGAAGTCTTTGAAGACTTTTTCAAATAATGATCTTGAGTATCTTTCTGGGGCTTGAGCCCTATCAGTACTGGGCAGCATATTGTTTTTGCAGCACCACCAGTGGACATTTTCATTTCACAGTATCACAGTATTAACAAGGTTGGAAGAGACCTCTGAGATCATCAAGTCAAACTCATAACCCAACACCAATCCATCATCTAAACCATGACACTCGGTGCCTCTCGTCCAGTCTTCTCTTAAGCACCATCAGGGACGGTGACTCCACCACCTGCCTGGGCAGCTCATTCCAATGGTGAATCACCCTTTCAGTGAAGAATCTTTTCCTAATAAAGAGCCTAAACCTCCCCTGATGGAGCTTGAGACTGTGTCCTCTTTTTCTGTCACCTGCTGCTTGAGAGAAGAGACCAATCCTCGCCTGACTTACAACCTCCTTTCAGGCAGTCATAAAGAGCAATAAGGTCTCCCTTGAGCTGCCTCTTCTCCAGGCTAAACCATCAGCACTGTCTGAATAGACCAGGGGAAAACCAGAGGGCACAGAATTGCCACAGACTGGCAATTAGTTGTACCTAATCTTCTTGGTTGTGGGGTCTAGGCTGCACATGCTAGATAAAGAGGAACTGCTCCTCCTGTTAAGCATCTGAATCTGGATGCCTATGTGTAAAGGGTACAGAAGATTATGTAGCAGTTCTGAGTCCCTATGCCTAAATGTCTTTGATAACAAATCAGATATTTAGGCAGGGAAGTAGACTAAAAGATCTTTTCTTCCCCTGTTTTCTACTGTTCTCTGATAGCCTTATGCCATCCTTTTCACTTTCCCTACAATTCAACAATGGCCTGGTGAAAGAATTGCAAACATAACAGATGAAATTTCAGTATTACCTGGAGAAGCAAATGGAAAGAGGGAAGCCAAAACCATTTCTTATTTTATATTGGGAACTAAAATTGAGGATATGAGGTGTTTTCCCTTGGCCGGGGAAGTGTAGGGAAAGGAAGGATAATGCCAGCTGCACTGTTACTCATGAAAGCAAGATCTCACTAATTCGATGTTCTTCTCCACCTACATACAGAGAATAATCATCATCTAAAAATATTTATACATCCATACTGATTTCAAATAGAACACATGCTTCCAAAAATGTAATAAAGAGATGTATGTTCCAATAATGAAGGTTATAAAATATTTAAATACTTCCTCCGCTTCTTTCAAGAGGAAATGCCAAACAGCTAAGAGGAAGGAGATTCCAACTTCTCTTGTTTTTAGTGTGAGGTTCTTATCCCCCTTTGATTTATCACTCCCTTTTCCCAGAATAAAAACCTATTACTATTTTGTGATGCATATCCTGATCCAAACTTCATACATATGCATTGCCATATGTTTCACACTTCATATGCTTTCCTTAGTTTCATTTCAGGTTCAACATCAACACTCTTTACCCATCATGCTTATATACACATACTTTGTTCATTTCACACATATTTCTATGTTTGCAGAGTGGAATAGAGAAAGAAGTTGAATTGATTATACATATTCTGGGGAAGAAGAGACTCCAGATCATATCTAGGCCCTTCTATGCAGTCCTTACTCACCACTTACTTGAAAAAATATAGCATAAGATATTTACTGGCTATATGAAACTCCCTTTCTTATACAGGAGTAGAATTTTAGTGAAATTAGGGAAAACTGTTGATTTATGTAGTCTTGAGGTGAGAAATTGCAAGGAGCTTTCTGTATCTCTAGGCATTACATGATTGAATTTTAGATTCCCTGTCATCTGATTGAATCACCTTGCTTGGTTTAATGCCTGGATTATCCCAGAGACAGTAGTTGCCTGGGGTGGGATTCTCAGAACCAATTTACAGGCACAACCTAGCGTGAAGTTGCAAATTGCTGCATGCAGGCTGCAGGGGGAGCCCTGCTTTAGCAGGATGCTGAAGAAAAGACACCGGGACATATATTTTAGACTCCAAAGAGTGTATCATGTTTTTCCATACAATGCAGTCTCAGAAATATAAGAGGTATCCAGCTTCTGATGAGTGAATGGCAAAGGAGATGGTAAAGAAAGGAAAGGTTTGTGGTGCTTCTCAGCTATAAATCTCTTAAGAAACTGCTAAGGAACTGACTATGGAGGAGTTTAAAGCATCCTTCTAGGATACTGCTATGGATAGGAGAAAGGACTGTTACCCAGAGCACACAACAAATGGTCTGCCGGAATGTAAGGCTTTTTCTTGGAAGTCTTATTGAAGTCTGGGATTTAATTGTTTCTGGGTTTGTTAGGTTTATGAGTGGGAAGGTATACTATGATTTACTTGCCAGGTAGGTAAGGAAGGAAATTTTGTTGCTTTGTTTTTCTTATTTTTTTTTTCTTCCAATGGGAATAAGATGATATAGCAGCCCTTTTCCTGAACTCTACTTTCTTTGAATACTATTATTATATAATTATAGTATGTTAACACAGCTGATACAGGTATTGTAAAATAGAAATCCTTAGAATGTTTAAATTTCACAGTCTGCATTTACAGTGCATAGGAGAATCAGAAATTGGAAATGTGCATTCAGCAATTCCAGATTTATGATAGCATTAGGCATTCCACCAATATATTTAAGATCTTTAAGGGGAAAAACTATATGCATTTATAGACAATGGCCCTTTTCTTCTTAGTAGTTTAGATTTCTTAGATTTCTTCTTAGTAGTTTAGTTATGGCTATGGAAGGAATATATTTATGTTGTGGATACTTACAAATTGATACCAAAATTAGGAGTTCTTTAATGCTTTAGACAAAGATTTTTTTTCCCTTGGCTTATTGACCCATACTGAAATCTTTTGGTTCCCAAGCTGAGCGACCTCGTGTTATTTGGTTGACAGATGGCTAAATGTGAGCCAGCAGTGTGACCAGGTGGCCAGGAAGGCCAAGGGCATCCTGGCCTGTGTCAGGGATAGGGTGGCCAGCAGGACTAGGGAATGATTCTTCCCCTGTACTTGGCAGTGGTGAGGCCACAACCTGAGTCTGCAAGGGAGACACTGAGTTGTTGGAGCATGTCCAGGGACAGGCAACAGTGATGGGAAAGGGTCTGAGGCACAAGTCTTATGAGGAAAGTCTAAGAGAGGTGAGATTGTTTGGCCTGGAGAAGAGGAGGCTCGGGGTGACTTCACGGATCTCTACAGTTCCCTGAAAGGAGGTTGTAGCCGGGTGAAGGTTGTTCTCTTCTCCAAGACGACTAGTGGCAGGACAAGAGGACAGAGCCTTAAGCTGCACAAAGGGAGTTCCAGGCTAGACACCAGGAGGAATTTCTTCAGACAAAGGATAGTTAAATGTGGCAATGAATTGCACAGGGAGGTGATGGAGTCACCATCCCTGGAGGTATTCAAGAAAAGACTGGACATGGCACTTAGCACCACAACCTAATTGGCATGGTGGTGATCAGTCAAAGATTGGAGTCAATGATCTTGAGAGTCTTTTCCAACCTGAATGATTCTATGATTCAGTGATTCTGTTATTCATGGACAAACTGGCTTTTGAACCTATTTAGGTAATGAAGAACAAATTATCAATTTTTTGAGATCTTATAATTAATATAAATTTGGTGGTCAATGTTCTTCAGTATGGGGTGGCTAACCAAGAATTTACCTGGGCAGTAATTCTGTTCTGCTGGTACCTGAGAAAAAGCAGACCTGTTAGTCTGAGAGGCATATATAATTTGGATATATTACCTTACATCTCCACTGGCCCTATTGAAATATACTTCATTTTTAACTGTGTTTTGTAGAACTATTTCAGCAAGCATGAAAATGAGGCATCCTATAAAACAAAGAATAATTAATGATTCAAATGCATACCTGAGTTCATCTCCCTTCTCCAAATCATGTCATATACAAACAGAACTTAGGGAATGAAATAGGAATAAAGTGTTATATTGGCTAATGGTACAGTTGCCTAAGAAGGGTTCTGTTCCTAACTGACTATCTTGAACAGCACAGCAACAAACCCCAGGATATAGGTGTGAGGTATTGCTTTAGAATTCTGCAATATCAACCACTGTCAGGGGATGCATTTCACTTGATCTCTACCCATTGAGAATCTTAAATATTGGTAGAAACAACCATTCATTTGATATTTATACAGATAAGAATACAGCTTTATTCTCATTTGACATTTAAATACAGTTACATTATGGTTTTTCAGATAAATGTCAAATGAAAGGTTTCTAAATCTGACATTTTTTATTAGTATGCCTAAAAATGTTAAGATCAAATGAAGGACTGTGATTGATGTGGCACTTAGCATGGTCTGCCTGTCTTCTACACACAACTCGAAGGCTAATTCCAGCTAAACAGAGATCAGTGCAGTAGTACTTAACCAAAAAGGAGAACAAGCGAGTTCTTTGTGGAATTAATCAGGATGAAGCAAAAAAGCCCCTCATTTTTAGGTAATAGACACTCTAAGTCTTACTATCAAAAGGGTAAATAGCCATTTTAACTTTGTCAAACTCCAAGACACTCTAACCAGGTTCTTCTAGTTTCACACATGGAGGGTTGAAGGTTTAATAGAGGATTTTCTTGTTTGTAGACACCTGCCATTATACAGGATTTTGATTTAGCAGAGTGATACCACAAGATATTGAAATCATCATACATGTGCAAATTACACTTCATACAATACAGGTATCGCACTAGACAGTTGAAGCACAATATGAGCAGTTTGAGCCACGTGTATACTTCCTTATGTTAGTCTGGCTAACTCACAGTCTCTTGAGTAACTCAGACAGAAACATTCACACAACCAGTTCCCATTCAACTGAACTGATTCCGCTTGCTGGTTCCCTTTGTGTTAAGTTCAGTTTCCTAACAACTATGGTCAGTCATTCAATTTTCCCCTGAGCTTCATGAGCTTAACAACTTCACCCATATCCCACCAGTCTTCTATCGTAGAGGTTTATTGATCATTCACAAAGTAGTCACAGATTGGTTCAGTACTTTCCAAGAAATGAAAGAATGGGCATATGAGAAAAACAATGGCGAATCAAAACCATGGTGACTCTTCATATAAGCAAATAAAGCACCATCTTTCAGGGGTTCTTAACTATTTACCACATAGATAAAATCCAATTTTCTCTTCTAAAAAGAGTTAATTTGTGATCAAATAGGGAGCTGTTCTTGAGTTGACTGAGCAAAGGAATCTTATATGTCTTTGAGATTACTTCAGAAGTGTTTGCCAAAGACACATTAGATTTCTTTGATTCTGTTGAAATCTGCTGTTGAAATCTACTGCTGACCCTATATTCTTTGTATAAGGCTTTCAAAGGATATGAGTAAATACTGACAAGTTCTGGGATTTATCAGTAAGTAATTTTACAATTAACTTTACAGTCATAAAAACCCTTTAAAAATATTCAGTGTGATTTTATTGCCTTAGAAAATTTTCTTTTGTTTGAGGAGAAAGAGAACTAAACCCACATTGCTTCATGTATGTACATTTATTTGGTACACACAAATTTATTGACTAACGATTAATAGATCTTCTAAAAATGTTCTCTTTTTTCAGAGTTACTTTTGCTGCCACTTCAAGTTACAGTCCAGAAGATGTTATCATTGACTTTCTAATTTATATAGATCTCTAATAAGTGACCACTAATTAAAAATATTAATTATATTAATATATTAATAATATATGAACATTTTATATTTTACCTGTAGTCTGAAATGAGTTATGTTCAAGAAAATCTGATAGTTCTAGCACATGTCAGCTGTATATAGAAAGGTTTAAGAGGCACCCTTACACACTGAGGTAAACTACACAGATTTGAGACACAGGACTTACTGGAAAGAAAGTGGTCCAGCAGCAAACAACCCCTTGGAACAAAGAGTTATGGAAGAGAACACAGGATCCTCATCAGGAATGCTTCTGTAACAGGATGTGAAAGCATAGTCTGAAGAAATGAGAAAGAGAGAGAGAAAGAGAGAGAGAGAGAGAGAGGACTCATGAATATACAGATACAGGATTTCTGGTTTAGATGGCACCAAAGGTGGTATCTAAAGTCCCTGAAGTTCCAACACAGTCTTACAAAAATAAGATTAAGAATGTTCTTTCTTTTTTCCTGATTACCTTCAGCTCAAATGCTTCTATGAAGGTATATAGAATACCCTCAAGTAAAATTTGTCATGGACAGTAGTTTGACATGGTCAATTATAGCAGTCAGCAAAAGAGCACTTCAGCTGTGTCTCTTTGTTCCATTCTTTTCTTACTAGTGAAAATGTTGCTATTTCAGTTGCTCAACGGGCATTTTAGTAATTATTCATAGCACCCTTATCCTGGTAGCACATCCAGAAGTATTTCACTGTGGTCAGACAATGATCACTAAATGTAATTTATTACCTCCATTGCAAAAGACAAGGAGGAAAGTCCAGAGTGAGATAGTTTGTTTCCACCTAGTTCTACATGCTTTTTTCTGCTGGAATTGTCCACTGACAGAAAATGGGCTGCCCACTGCTGCACCCTATATCCCTCCATTGCTGTTACCATCAATACTTATTAAATGGTCATAAGCAAAGGTTCAATCCTTCAAGACCTGAACACAGATAATTGCACACAGTTGAAGACAGACTATTGTAGACTTGGTTCCAGTTTTCATTTGAAGCAAATACTCATCTCTAGGGCCCTACCCTTGCTCTACTAGAAGAGGAAACTGAAGGCAGAATTAGTCTGTTACCTTGTCAAATAAGAATATATGTTGAAAAAATATTATTATTAATTATAAGATGTATTTCTTTTCCTTAAAATCACAACTTTGGGGACGTATCACATAACATCTTGAGTTAGGAAAAATTCCTATACTGACATTCGTATTTTGTTCATGAAAAGGAGCCTTACCCATCAGGAATTTTTAATTCTACTAGTTGATCATTGCAGCATTGCAGATGTGAGCAAGCATAATATTTAAAGGCAGAAAGAAAATGGGTGTAGATGAATAGTGGCAAGGTAGAGTAGAAAACCAGAAAAATGATGGAATATAGCATTATGAAACTGAGTAACTCCATATTTACCAACTGGTATCTCTTGGATTTTTCTTCTTGGAGTTGTGAATGATGGGAGAGGCGAACAAATCTTAAACCTATTCTTTCATGTTATTTACCGTAAAATATATGAAAATGTGCCTTACCACTAAAGATTATTCACCAGGACAGAAATATCTCATCATTCTAGTATAAAATTTTCACAATGTGGCCTCTGATCAGTAAGGCATCACAAAAACAGCCCCCAAAAGAGGTATGTTATTTTTTAGATGGAGAGTTCTAAACTAAATAAGAGATTGAAGTCTGTCAGTCATAGGAGATCTATGGAAATGAAAAAATTAACTTGGGTCAAGATCAGAGTTAACCATTGCACTATTCTAGAGCATCCATAGAAAAATCCTAAGGATAAAATTCTAAAATTGAAACCTCACTAAAAATATTTTCTTTACAAACATGACTATTAAGTGTACTAGATGAAACATATATTATTGAACAAGGCATTCGATTCTTTGTCCCTAAATGAATAGCATTTTTATTCCTCTTTAGTTATTTTGTTTCATTCCATTGTCAGAAAAAGAATCGTCCAAATATCATTTATATATCATCATCTAAAGTATTTTTTTCAAATAAAGAAACACTTTTACATGATTTGGAACAAATTAGTCTTCAAAAATTTCTACTTTGAATGAGTTAAAAAGAGAATGTACAAAAACAACCACAAAACATTCCTTTTAAAACAGCAAATGGACCAGAAAGAATGACCATTGCCACACTTGGAATTTTATTGTTGCATGTCTGGACCAGGTTTGCCTTCTTACCATGAAAATGAAATCTACATCTGCTTAAATTTTTTTAGCAGTTTATAATCCCCAACACTGAAATTAGAAACAGGTGTCAGTTAAATGAAAAGGCAATGTAAAAAACATTACACAATATGTTTTCCATATGGCGAGGGAAGTATAAGAAAGAGGAAAAGAAGCTTATTTCAAGTCATATAGTCCGAGAATCAAGGAATTCAAGTAAAAAATAACCACAAAACCCAACCCAAAACCCACTAGAAAATAGGATGGAATCTTTCAACATGATTTTATCCTTATGTGTTAAGACCTGAAAGAGGGATCATCCAGTTCCTTTCTCTTAAAAGGTCCAGAAAAACAGGTTGAGAAGGAGACAGTCTACATAGCATGTCATTCATTTTAAGGCTATGCTGGAGTAATAAAACCTGATTTTTTTCATGTAGGAAAGATCCATTTTTGTAGTCACAATGTTAGGGGAACTGATATCTCAAAGCAGAAAAAACAACTAATAGAGCATTTGACAGTTGTTTTGCATACCAGTGAATTCTTTACATTCATAGAGCTTGAAAGTCACAGTCTGGCTTCAAATGACTTCAAAACTACAAGAATAATTTTGTGAAACCCCAACATATGAACTTGATGTTTCATCTATTGTTTCTGTAAAGGTCTTCTATCCAGAAGATAGAAATTTAGGGATATAAGAGAAATCATAACACAGAACTAAATAAATGAAGACAGATTTTAAAACATTTGAAAATTGTAAGGTGATGAAATGCTATTTCTTTTTAATTATAATGACATAAATCTTGAGGAAATATGAGAATTAAAGTCATATTTCTCTTTGACCTCATAGAAATGTAATTTTTGAGACTCTCAAGCTCTTAAAGTTGCCTTATTTTACAAGAATAAGTTATGAATTTACCACATGGTAATTGCATTTCTGTTTTTTTTTTTTTTTTTGCATACTGAAATCTAAATACTGTACTTCTATATCACTTTTATTACCATTTATTAACAAAGCATTTAGAAAGGATGGAAGAAGACAACATTTATTTTTAATGTTATTTTAAATATTATTATAATATTAATATTTCTAATTTGTGTCCAAGAATATTAGACGACAGCATATTGTTTGAAATAAATGTTAAAGCAATTAAAATTTTTTACCAAAGAAACTTTTATCTCTATTAAATTAACATAAACTTGAAAGAATATTCCATTATCCTCTATGTATGGAAAGTTTTGAGTGCTCAGGAAACTTGTAGTAAAAAAACCCACTTTAATACAATACTAGTATGTTTGAAATTAAACAATGTTGACTAGAATTTTAGTAACAAATAGAAATTTTGCTTTCATTACATAAATTGAAAGGCCAAGGAACACATCTTTCTTCAGAAATTTTCTGATATTTCTTTTTTCTATTTCTAGTAGAAATACAGAATATTCAAATATACTTGCAGAAAATGGTCAGAATGTCTCATTTTGGACAAACCAAATTACAATATTTTCTTGAACTTAGAAAACTTTTTTCTTTTTATGACATCTTATGAGACTCTCAAAATCGACAAATTCAGGCGCAATCAAGTGCCTACAACTTTCATTTGTCAGAGAGTAGGAGTGGGGTTTACTCATTTATTTAAAAATATTATTATAGCCACTGGTTGGGGCATTCTCCTGACAATGAAAGTCTTAGATTTTTATCCTTGCTTTCATGTTTTCTCCAAAATGCATACACAAACTTAGGAATGCACAGTACTTCCAGATTTGCTGGAAGATAATGGGTATCCTGTGATCTTTGATCCTTAGGACTTGAAGGACTTCCATGATTTTTGACACGGGTGTCTTAATTCTCATTTATGTCCTAGACATAAATAAATTCGGTAATCCTTTACAAAATTTTACTCTAAATATCTAGATCACGTGTGCAAAGTTTGAATTTAACACTGCTGGGAAATACAGCACAGGAAACCCAAGAGAAATTTATTCCAGTGATAGGGTCAGGAAACACCAGAGGCAGGACAGACTGTGTACGAAGATCTTTTTTCATAAAACAAGAAACTGCTATATTCAAGCCAAAACATATGGTGTGAGGAAGGGGAGGCACTGCTTGCCAAGCCAAATATGAAGAAGTACGGCTCCTGAATTTAAGGAACAGCAGTAGATGGGATAAGAACTAAAATGACTTTTCCTCTGATGATTTAATAACTATTTGCAATAGATCTTTCTCAAAGCAAAGGGGTTTATTGTAAGAACACACTGCTCAGTGTTTCTTAAGAATAATTACTTTTTTTTCTCATCCTGCCCATACTACTTGATGCTATTTCAGCATATAAGAAGTTATAGCATTGCTGTAGTTTGTAACTTTTCTTATAACGTGCGGTGAATATATTAACATGCAGTTACAGTCTTCAAACTGCCCAAACAAGAGTTTTTATGACTTATTTAACATTGTTAATTATCTATAGTAGGTTCCACAAAAAGTGCTATTGCAAATAATTGGCCCTGAAGATAAGAGAGATCACAGCTTGCTTTAAGGAATTTGGCAATGAAACAGCGATTCTATACTCTGAAATCTGCTTTCTATTACATTTTACTGTGCTTGGCCACTTAGCATGTGGATTTTAGTGAGATCTTAAGGAACACAAAATTATTATATTTTTAGACATACATCCATTGATAAATGGATATTCCAAAATTAAGATGGCCTCAAATATTTTCACAAACTCCAATATATGTTATTTTCATGGAATGTATAAAATCAGAATATCCTTTATCTGAAATACCTTAATGATCACCACATTGTGTTAGAAATGTCTGCTTTATGAACGAAAATTTCTCAGCAGTTCTTTCTTTTCATTACATATAAAGTGGCATATAAAAAAAAAAAAGACTTTGGGGAAATTTTGACTTTTTAAGTGCTGCATATCACTGTCTGTTGTGATACCATTTACGAAAGAATGTAAACTTTTAAGAAAACATCTGCAACCCATGAATCTCATAAAATCACTGTACTATTTCACTTGCCGATGCAGAATAATGAAAGAGTAGTACACAACAAAAATCATATACCTCCCATAAAGAACCAGATGCATTTTTAAGTCATTGCATTTCAATTTACTACTATTCACTGTCAAACAGGATGGACTTTTTGCTACATTTTTGCATTAATCTTGATCATCATATTCAATCTTTTACTCATGCTCTTTTTTGTTAGTCCAGATTACTTTGGCTTCTCTTCCAAAACAACTTTGGCAGTAAAATGAATGATTCCAGCTCTAATGAATGCAACCATGATTTGAGTGTGTGAAGAGAGAGAGCCTTCAGTGATGCAGGCAGAGCACAGGGGGGGCAAAGAGATGGGAATGTGGGTAAAGTTGTCTAGTTCACCATGGAGCATAAGAAAAGCCAGAAGATGCAGGATAAAAAAAAATTATTTAAGTCTACACGTTTTGAGAAATTCACAACTCCAAGACTGGCATATTACAGCAAGTTCTAGATGCACAATGAGGATTAAAAGCCACAAGGAAGTGATCTTTAAGTCTTAATTTCTAATGTATTATGGTTTTTTCCCTTGGCTCAAGCTTTTTTTTATTTACTGCATATATGCTGAAATATGTGTGTGCTATCTAATATGCTGGTTTCCTCCAAACAGTAATTTAAGAAGAATCTCATTAAAATCCCTCTTCCTGAACAGATAAACAAAGTGCTAATGTATTTTTAATGAGGTAAGGTGATTTCTTGCTGTGCAAATGTGCCTAGACCTGTAAAAACATCATTTCCTTTCTACCCGTTGAGGATAATGATGAGTATTTATCAATGCATCACTGTCCTATTTGCTAGTAAGACTGACCTAGTGAGCTACATGTAAGAACTTGGGACTTCTCTTCCAATAAAAATCCAGTATTATCCTTCTGAAATTGCATTGTTTCGTTGTTTGAATTCCTATAAAGTTATTATCATAATTTTCCACAATCTTGTTTGAATTACAGCTTTTGGTTATGTCATGATTTTTCTTTTTTTCTTTTCTCCCTTTCCCTTTCCCTTTCCCTTTCCCTTTCCCTTTCCTTTTCCCTTTATTTAGGCTTTGCAGTTAGTGTCACTGATCCCATTCAATGTAATGCCATCAGAACGGTGGGGTTTTTTTGGATTTCACCCTGCTCTGAATAGGTTCCCATGGTCAGAAAAAAATCTCCCTCTTCCTTTCTGACAAAGTTTTCTTGTCATGTTGAAGCTTCTTAGGAAATACAAAATCACTCACTTAGTAATTCTATTTCTCTTAAAAAAACCAGCAAGAAGCACTCTGATTTTTGAAGGAAGCATGGGAAGGATTGAACAAGAGTAGGAAAGGTGCTCCCAAATCACAGCATGACAGTATTTTTAGCAAACAAATACAGAAAGAAGGCTGAAAAATATGTCAAATGAAGCTTCTGAGAAACAGGAATTTCCCCACCACTAATTCTGAAACAAAAAAAAAAAAACCCAATCCAACAAAAAAAATCAAAAAACCCTCAACAAACCAAATCAAACCAAAAAACTCACCAAACCAAACTGAACAAAAAAAAAACCAAAACCAAAACCAACAAAAATACCCAAACTCAAACCACCAAACAACATGCCCCTCAAAAAATCAAACAGGATGTAAATTTGACTCTTCACCCTTCCAAATCTCTTTGGTTCCACTTAAAATAATGTAACCTGAGTATCTTGGGAAATTTCAGTTATCTTTATATATTTGACACATCAGATTTTATTAAAATAAGATAGTGACCAAAAAAATGTATGATTTTGTATATTTTTTACATTATGCTGAGGTATTTCAAGTTATTTTTCCTAATTATTTTCTAAATTGTTTTCTGACATTTACATATTATTATTACAATGATTATTAATGTTTTGGTTTAGCTTTTTTTTGCTTTTTACATTTTAGTCATAGTAACAGGTAGAAGTTCTTATCTGGATCACAAACCTACTGCAAATCTATTTTATATTTT
This sequence comes from Serilophus lunatus, assembly GCA_013399895.1. Classification (NCBI taxonomy): domain Eukaryota; kingdom Metazoa; phylum Chordata; class Aves; order Passeriformes; family Eurylaimidae; genus Serilophus; species Serilophus lunatus. The sequence continues at coordinate 184,808 of VXBA01002054.1, forward strand.
TCGTGAGGGACCAGATTCTCTTTTACACTAAATACATTCTACTTATTTATTATTGTCTCTCCAATTTTGATGATAGTCATGAGGATAGTCATGGGATTATTACTTATAACTATACAACTATACTTATGATTAAATTAAGCAAAGTCCTAAAATACAGAATTTTCTAATTGGAGAAGAAGAGGCATTGGAGAAGCTCAAATCTATGCAAAATCTCTGCTTTTGGGTACAGGCATAATGTAAGCAGAAACTTTCAAAGAAAAGGCATACTTTGATCAATAGGGATTTGAATTAATATCTAAGTGGTTAATGTATATTACATACAAAACGACAGATCTGAGAGAATCTTTGAAAGTATTTTCATTTAATTTGCTATTGGTAGAAAAACTCTTTCCACAAAATAGTGATTAATTCTAAATTGGATTCCAAGAGGTTGCAAGAGTATTTTGTGAATTATTGGGACTTAATTTGTTCCACTTGGTACTTCTTGTGGAAACATACATATTTTTAAATATCTAAGGCCAGCTTGTTAGTCATCAGCAATAACAAATACTGATCTCAGTGTACAGATTCCAGAAAAAGACATAGGAACACTTTAGGAGCATTTAATTTCAATGAATGAACATTAGTTTTGAAGAAAACTGAGCACTGCCATCTTTTGCCGGACGAGACTAACTGCAACTCTCAAAGAGAATATTTAGATCCACGTTTGTCTGTCAGTCTTTCGCTAAAGGTGAACAGTAGATTACCTATAGACAGCTGCAGTTTAATGTTAGTACCTCAGTAGGAGTCAAAAAGAAGAATAGGAGAAAAGTTGTATATTTACATAATGTAATAGATGATTTTATAATACATACAATTTCATTCTACCTGTTCTTCCTTCCCACCATATAGTAGATTCCCATCTGGAAGTGCAAAATTCTGGAAAACGCTTAAAGCAGAGGGAGAGGAGTGAAAAATGCCAGAAGATGGAAGAACCCTCCTTAATGTGAGTGCTAGGCTTCAACCATCCTTCCACCTGAATATCCCTGCATACAATAATTTGTCATGAGCAGGTAGAACTGCTACCAGTCATCATAAACTGCAGTAATGAGCATGAAACCTGAATTATCCTCCCCATTTGTTGTTGTAAAGATGTCCTCTATGTTATGTCCTCTATTCAGATGGTACCTGAGTTCGAACACTGGACATATCTGAAAGGACAACGACTATATTCTTGCTCTATCCAAACCCCGAATGGTCTAAGCTTGATAGAAAATCCTTTTTTTTTTTTTAATCTGGGAATTTCCAAGTCTATACTACAAATGCATCACTTCTTTACAAATACTTTTTTTCTATAAACCACTATTAATATTTTAGTATAAAATGTCTTTTCCTTTGGTGTCTCTAAATTTAGTTTCTAACTTATAGTGCTTGACCAGACATTGGTGAATCTGATTTATTAGCTCTTTAAAAATGGTCTATACCCTTTAAGAAGGGTTGAACCAAATCATTATTTTGCTTTAGTTATATTTAGATGTATAGGAAATGATCCAGTTTGTATAAGACAACACTATAAGATATTAGTCTTTTTATCTGTCAAGACTCCACATTTAGCTATAATCTAGGAGCTCATATGAAGAAGCTTTGGAAAGCACATTACAGGTGACCACACTGCTCACCTTGTAAAAAAATAAAGTGGGAGAGAAGTCCACTCATGGTTAAGAAAAGACATAACTGTCTCCTTCTAGTTGCTAGGACCTTTGTGTTTCAGTGGCATCTGTGATATTTATGCCTTCAGCAAGTCTGAAGCTAAACCAGATCAGTCTCTGAGCACATAGACTGAATATATGACCTCATGAATATATATGGAAGTGTGGGGCACAACTGGCATGAGCCTGAACTTAGGAAAGACAGACATGCAAACTCCTGTTCATCTATGGAATGGCCTACAGACCCGTGCCTTGCCTGAAGATTACCCTAAAGTCTCAGCTACAATATTTAGATAAAGATTCTCATAAGACTTAGACTCATATGATTCTCACTTACTTCAAAATTCAAAGTCCAATTTGCAGAATAAACAGCTCTCCCTCTAAACCAGTTGAATAAGAAATAATTAGGCTCAATGTATTAATATAAATTTAATACATTAATATGTTCGATCAATCAGTTTATGACATAATTTTTATTCTTAGTTTTCCCAGCAAGCTTTGATAATGACCATTTCGCAGCCCCAAAAAAAGAACTGCAAAAATTTAATATGGTTCTATGAGTAAAAACTGTTTAGTCAAACAGCAAAATCTTAACGAGCACAGTCGTATTAATCTCTGTGTCTTTTGTAGAGACAATTTATTCAAAGGTTTCCCATGAAAATTATTGATTAATTTCATTCTATGTCCTTAGCTTTCACAGATATGTAAGCACTGAATTCTGAGAGACATGAATGCCACTTATTTAAGTCATCTTTGTGTAACGTCTTTCTACAGGCTCTTTTTCCCTCTTTTTAAACAATAAAACCCCCATGATTTTTAAAAATTTAATATGATGAGCTGTTTATGAGCAAATAAAAAAACCCTCTCATAATAGCAGATATATAAAAAACCCAATAAAATCAATTTAAAAAAATGCACTATGAGTCTCTTGTCCAACAATCCTAACGCATTTCCTTTCATGACTGGAATTTTCAAACTGCAGAATATGGCAGTAAGGCAGCCACCTTCTTATTGCTTTCCACCTGCTGCTGAAAGGGAAATTACTGTATTTGAGAAGTCAAGCATATCCTAGAGGGCTTCTAGATCATTCATGATCTTGCACTTTCCTCACTAAGTTCTTTTTCACAAGTAATTAGGTGGTATCTGCTTACATGCAGCAGACTAACCTCTGTCTCATGCATTCATGCCTCATTTTCTCATTTAATGCTCTTTTCAGTCTTGTTATTTATTTTCTTTAATATTACACTTCCAGCTCTATAACCAGATGAGTCACACTCATTGCCATCCACAATAGCACTCTCCAAGGCCTGTGAAACAATAAAGTAATTTATAAAAGCTTCTCCACTGAAGTTATATTCAGAGAATCTAACCTTTATTTTAGTGGCACTTGAATTAGGATGGAGTTCCATTCAGAAGAGATTATTCATAATAAGAAATAGAAGAGCATAATGTATTTTATACTATTAAGAAAAAAGCAAATAAAAAAGGGGAAAAAAAAGAACCCACACCACAACATAGCAGCATAGTGGTGTGAGACATACAGGCTTACACTCACTAACTCTTTTTCATTAGGAAACATAAAAAACAAAAATAGACTGAAAATTTAAGACCATTTTCCTTCCTTTCCATAGAAATGGGGAGATCTAGTTCTCAGAAATTTCTTCATTAGATACAGGATGACTGATTTCTTTTTATCACAACAAAAAAGCATTTCAGAATACTTTGTCTGAGCTGTATACTGTTTCCTGTTCAGCTATCATTATTCCACCTTCAATCACTACGTTTTACAATTACAATTTGGGATAAGAAAATAATTGTTGCTTCCCTGAAGATGACATTGACAGAGAGACAAAAAAATGCCTGTGGGGTAAAAGAAAGGAGTTCTCTCCAACATCCTTTCTAACACAGAGAAAAAATGTTGCTCGCCAAGAGTAAAGATACACACAACTCAAACAAGGAATCTATTTACCTGTAAGAGAGGGGAACTCCTATGATTTTTTCCTTTATATTCTTGACCTGTGCAAGTGTAGTGCATGCCTTTTTCTTTCATTGATTACGAAAGGAACATACTGAATGAGGAGACATTCTCTTATTTTTCCTCATGGTAGCTTGCTCCGTTGAGTTCCACTGGAATTGAAATTGGAACATCCAAACACATGCTCCTCAAGTGTATTTATATCAGCAAAAGTGTTCTGCAAAATTTAAGCAAGTTGTAAGATGCTTACCTCAGGTGATAGTTCACAAAAATCACCTGCTGAAGACTTTTATTCAAATGTTCAGTGAAGTCAGAATGCAGCTCTGCCAATTTCAAGGTGACAGAGCCATTTCCACATCGTGATCTGCCATAGGTATTTCTCCAAATCTCTAAAGCATAAGATGAGATGTCCTAGTTATAGTTGTGACCTCAGTAATTAAATTCTTATCAGAAGAAGGAAAGAGCACAAAGTGGTAAAAAAAAAAATCTGAATTCAACATAAGTTGCTTCTTTCTGCAGCTATTATTAATCTTTCAGGGAAGCTTTTTTTTCATATTGATTGTGCTGTTCTTATCACTTTCTTCAGTTCAGGCTTCATAAAGGTGTGTCTTCTTGGGGTAGGTTCTGTCTCAGATTTCTAATGGTTTTTATCAATATTGAACCCAGTTAACAAAAAAAAAAAAAAGAAAAAAGTTGTGCAATAATATTTGCAAAATCATCTTGTTTCAAAAAAAATTAAGAAAATCTATTAATATTTTGCTGTGTGACAAGATTAGTACTTCATAGAAAGAAACTCGAAGATACATTCAATTTTCATAGAATGGGTGCATATATAAAGTATATTTGTAATAACAAACATTCTAAATAACTTTTCATAAGGAACCGGGCTTTCTAAAGTTATGTATGGTGAGATTTTCAAGATTTCTTGTTCTGTAAGCCCTTATGCTTTACATAGTGTTATTAGTCTATGTGTAATGAATGATACATGAAGGGTTGTTAGGAAGTTGTGCTGTAAGGAAAGACTTTATTTTGAGTCATGAACAGTGCTGAACTGTAGACTCATTAATTTGATTAAAAGCATGGCTCGTTATAGGCCAGCTTGTTACTCAATTTTTAAATAAAACATAGTTTGTCTATGCATTGAAGTTTTATTTATTGAAGTTTTATTTATTTTCAAGACTTTCTCATCTAAACTCCTGCATTATTACACTGTTTACATCATCACATTTGCCACTGGACAAGCATGTGCAACACCTGCATGTTTGCAACAGGATCTTTCTAATGCTTACTAGACATACAGTACAGTTTTCAGCTTTTTGCCAACTTTTGGAATTATGAATAATTCAATAGATGAATATATTACAGAGCTTCGTTGCATGGCACATCTCTGCATCCATTTTGAAAAATAATTACCTAACCCAAAAGTACTGTTACTAATGAATCTGATAACAGAATTTAAATAATACTTTGAAAGAGACTTCCTTTCTCTCTTACAAAAAAAGTAAAATCAAATAGGATACAGTTAACAGAACAATCTACTGGAAAATTAGTTCTGTAACTGCTTTCATGCAAGTACTTCTTTCCCTGGTGGACAAAGTTATTAAGTTATTAAGGTCACAGTGATAAGATCATTCTTTTTATGAAGTGCTCAGTATTACAAACCATGAGGCAATCAGAAATAAATAAAATATTATTCAGAATTATCTCAATAGATGCCAAGTCAGTAGACAGCAAATAGGTTATAACAGTTAAAAAAAACAAACAAACCCAAAACAAAACCCCCCAAACAATCAATCATACAAACAAAAAAATCCCCAACTAATATTGAAGGGAATTCTACATCACGAGAGAAAAACATTAGCACTGCAAAGCCAAGTCAGTTAAAAGTTTCAGTTCGCATTATTCTTAGATGAACTGTTAGCACCATTTATAGAAGGAATATGTAAGGATTTGAGTAATTTCCAATCTACTCTCTCTAGTGATTTGAAAGATGATCTGTGTCATAAAAGAGGCAGGAAACATCCTGGAATATGGCTCTATATGAAGAGAACAGTAATGAAAAATTTTCTTCAAGACCTAAGATGTCTTATTTGTGTAGCCCTTGGTGACAGGCTTGTGTTTGACATGTCTGGAAAGCTTGTAATTGCCTGGCTCTCATATATTGTGCTCCGATTCCGCAGATAATTGCTTCATAACTCAATCAGAGTTCACTGGGAACATAACATTTACTAATTAGGAAATATGAATGACAAAGTCTTAGAACTGGAACTTAGAACTTTAAAACTTTTACAGAATTGCCTGTAGTTTTGTCTCATAGACAAACATACCTGTTTTAGAGATGATAGATGTTGTTTCAAAACTTGAATTTTTTTCAGTCAATGCAAAGATGTATCCTGAAGGTCAAATAGAAAAAAAAAATGTGGCTCCTTGTGTGTATTTTTCAAAGAAATTCTGAAAATTTAGACACAGACATTCTACTGGTGTCAAAGAAAATATAAATTTCAAAATTCCCATATTAACCAAGTCCAGGGGAGCTTAAATAGGCTTTTTTTTCTGAACATTGAACTTCAGTGGATTCACCTAAAATAGGCCACATGGGACATAACTAAATGGAAATCAGTTTTCTGGGAAGTGACTAAGAAGCTATCAGAGTTGTTATCAGAACTGTTTATCCAAGATTTCTTTATGAAATGTGACAAACTCCTGTTTTAAAACCTGGGATGCACACCCCCCATCTAGGTCTTCAGCTCCTCTCAGAGAGGATACCACATGGAAGAGACAGTTAATCCATCTTTCTGGGATTGTAGCACTTTAGGCTTTCTGATACAAGCACAGGTTCTTATACCTGAGCAGTGCTCAATTTATGCAAAGAACAAGAGAAAGATCTATCAAAGGATGTATCAGAAATCTGGAAAATGCCATATTAAGACAAAAAAACTAAATGAGATGAAAAAGGAAGTACAGTCATACAGTGACAGAACCATCTAAATCACAGAGCTGGAAATAATTTTGAACGTAAGATGTGGTACAAATTAACTAGTCTTATTCAACACAGTGCTATTACTCCCTGATCCTGTCTCGGAACATGCTGTTGAACCTTCATCCAAATTAACTTGCACCTTTCTTTGACACTGTTGTGGATCCTGCATCTATAATTCTCCGCATTTCAATGAGATACAATCTTGTCTTTAAATGAGAATGAGCTAAGCAGGACAAGGTTTGAAAGATTCATCCTCATGGATCTTTGAGCTGAGAAGCATGCGAAGTCATGCACAAGACTGATCTCAGTAATTAATATTTGAAAATGTTAGTGGTTTAGAAGAGTTTTATTAGCTGTTTCAATATACAACTACAAAATAATTTAAGTCTCTGGATATGTTTTAAAACCCAGACTGTATCAAGCACAGCACTGCCAGTCAGTCAAGGGAGGAGATTGCCCCACTCTGCTCTGCACTAGAGTGGCTTCACCTTGGTTATTGTGACCGTTTTGGTCACTGCAATATAAAGAAGACATTAAGGTCTTAGAGAGTGTCCAAAGGAGGGCAATAAAGATGAAAAAGGGACTGGAGGGGAACCCTTATGAGCTGCAGCTGAGGTTGCTTGGTCTGTTCAGCCTGGAGAAGAGGAGACAGAGGAGAGACCTCATAGCAGTTACAACTTCCTTACAAGGGGAAGAGGAGGAGCAGACAGTGATCTCTGCTCTCCATGATCAGTAACAGGACTCAAGAAAATGGCCTGAAGTTGTGTTGGGGAAGGCTTAGGTTGGATGTTAGGAAAAGGCTTTTGCCCAGAAAGTTCCCCAGGGAAGTGGTCACAGCACTAAGCCTGACAGAGTTCAAGAAGCATTTGTACAATGCCCCTCAGGCACATCGTGTGACTCTTGGAGTGTCCTGCGCAGGGCCAAGAGTTGGAGTCGTTGATCCTGATGAGTCCCTACCAAATCAACACATTCTAACATTCTATGAAGACCAAAAATAAAAAAACAACTCATGAAAGGAAAATAGTTTTTTCCTTTAATACATCTGGCAATCTTTCTCTAATACGCATGGTTATCAAGTTGATAATCTTAGCATTATTCAGTGTTTTTATGTTGTCCATGGAATAATGAATTACAAGCCCATGGAGTATGGAATGGTTCCAGAAGTAGGCTCCTCACTTGTGATTGTGATTTTATATCTGCAAAACTTCATGAGTTATGTAAATATACTTATTATTAACTGATTAGAGCTTACAAGTTGTTCTAGTTTAGAAGTAGTTCTAAATTTGCTCTCTGGTGCTTAGCTGATATAAAGACTAAACTGTCTGACAGCAGTTTTGTTTTTGAGTCTGTTTTTCCACTAGGCATATTTCAATGATTCCCCCTCCCCCATTGTTACTCCACTCGCAGAAAAGCGTACAGCCAACTTCTTTTGTCCAAATGACCTCTCCAGATTCACCTGTTCACCACTCTTGCAGTTGGACTACATGACTGTTGAAGGACCCTTCCAATTGGAACTATTCAATTCTATTCTCTCCCATTCGGTCCATTAAATAATTTGTGGAGTTGTAGGAAATAACTGAGATGTCTGTATCAAGAAAGTTGGCTGTTTTGACCAGTTTCATCGCTATTATAACTGTAGGGTTGAAAAAAGAAGCTCATACCTTGTAGTAGGAAATTAAGTCTCCAGCTCAAAGTGAAACACCTATGTTTCGCATTCATCTTCATCACAAAGGACTTCACATGCAGCAACTTGCAAATTGCTTATGCGAATAAATTAGATTTTCTGGAAGAACAATACCAAAGTGAATGAAAAGCCTGGGTTTAGTTTTAGGACATTTAATAGCATAATATTCCCCTAAAATCCTTGTCTTGTTATTATAACTGTGCATTTTACCCTCACACAAATAGACAAAGTATTTACCCCAGAAAAACAAAACCAAAAAAACCCCATAAAAACCAACAAAAAACCAACCAACTAAAAAATATGATTTCACAGTTCTATAGGAAATTACAGGAAAAAGTAAAATTTATTGGTTTATAAAGAACTAGTCCTTTTAAAATCAATTTCTAAAAGACAGCAGTTGTGTCTTCAAAAGATGGTGTAGTGAATTAGTGAACCAAAAATAATCACATTTCACTGCCTCTGTGTCTGCACTGTATGTTTCTCAAAGGAAGCTTATATGCCTTTTATTTTTCCTTGAAAACCAGTGGCAATGTAAAGTAGCAATCAGAAAATAGAAGTTTCAGTTTTTTAAGTTTTTTTTGTTTGGTTGTTTTGTTGGTTTTTTGAAAGGGAATCTTCAAAGCTTCTCTTGGGAGAGAGGAGAAATTTATTTTAAATTAATTTTTAACATGTCAAGAGAAAGAACTGTCCTCAGCTGTTGCATGAAAAATGGACCATCCAAGCAAAAAACCTCCCAAGAGAAAAATGTCACAAATTAAAAGAACTGTAGAAAACATAGCTATTTCTGAGTTTAAACAATTCGTTGAACTGGAGATGGCTGAACTTACTGAAATGGAGAGACTTATGAGAGGGAAACTGTCTGGGATCAATGAACCAGTATTTTTATTTATTTTTTATTACAATGAGCTTATTTGGTGAGGTTGTATTTAGAATGGTTACATCCTTCTCAGATGATGACAGAATTTGCCTCATGGTCTCTAAGCATAATTCTACCAATAATGATGATATTTTATAGAAGACATTTGCTAATGGACATCTAGAACTGTAAAAAATAGTTATGTTTCCTAAAGAAATTACAAGTAATTAATGTTCATGTATCATTAAATGAGGCATACAATTTTTTTGGGAGGATTATATGGTTTGGACAGCTGGCATATATAAAGCAAAATATAAACTAAGACCAAAAATTATATAAATAATACAGATATTTGTTATTATTATAGCGTACCTTCTTCCAGTGTAGCTTTGATCTCAATATTATCAGACTTGACTTCTGGGTGAGAGGACAAACTTATAACCAAATATACCAGAGAATTCTTACTTTCTAGGTATATGCATAGTCTCTATTTAAAGTTCATACAAAAGGCTTCTATACAAACCTGAAGAACTCAGCCAACTAGTGCTAAAAGGCTGAACTCTGAGGCCTATACAAAATCCACAACAACATTTATCTGTCTACTGGCTCCTGAAGTCACTGATCTCTACCACGCTTCATCATACACTCTGAACACATGCTGTTATACCTTACATCAACATACTCTATCTTCAGAAATGAAACATTCTGGTAACTGTTAAAAACGTGGCTTTAACTCAGGTCCTTAACTGATCCCAGAGCTAGTGAATTGAAAATTAACTCTGATCTCCTTTCTGGCATATACTATCTCCTAGGACATATATTATGAGTTTTACTTTTCTTGAGGAGCTGTTTGTCTTATATATAGTTGTGCTTCAAATTGTTACTCACTAAAAGAGCAAGTATTTTTGGTTCCTTCTGAAAGTCATATTTCCATAGTGATGCCGAGCTGACAAAAATATGCAATACATCATGATAACTGAAACTTAACTTGCTATCACAGATACTGTTCACAGCTACCATTTTAAACCGAGTCTGGAATATTATATTGATGCAAACTCCAGGGTTTTTTTTCTGAACCTTATTTTAATATATATTCAGTATAAAGCATTCAGTCTTGATTTTCAGCTTGCTCCCTGTTTCTGTTTTGATTTGTTTGAGTTAGCAATCCAAGGTAAAAATAGAGGTAATGACTCATTTCAGGGTCCACTCCTAAACAGTGGCAGTCCTCTAGCAGTCCTTGCAGAATGCTTCCACCCTTACTCTTAGCAGCATCTCTTTCCATCAGGCTGGTTTTCATACTCTAGAACTGCCAGGGCCATCATTCCTGAAACAGCAGTTGCTTTGTTTCTTTTCTAGAATGCTCAGAAATATTCATGTTCTGTTTGTTGTTAGGGCTACGCAGAAATTCAGATACACATCCATTGGGCCACCAAAATGAAAACTTTCACTGAGCAGAGGGTGTAGCAAAAGAAAGATGGAAGGCAACTCATATCTTTAACTTTGAGCAGTGCTTTCAATGTGCCAGAAAGGACAGACCACACGTTTCTTGTATCTATTTAGTGGGAGATTTTTACCTTGCACAGAATCTTTTTTTCCTTTGACAATATTCTTAAAATTTCAGATTCCTTAATTCTCCTACTTCTAATATTGCATTGTGGCTCAATTTCTGTTAAAATAATGTTTCAAAAAGAATTTCAGTCCATATAGGAATATTTCCTTTCTGCTACACCAAGAACCTGCAAGAATGAAAGAACTCCAAATCTCAACAGCAATGCCAATACTGAACAAAGAGACATTTCTCCAAGAGAAACGGAACATTCATCTCTCTCTGAGTTTTCAGAGCTACGATAATAGGACATGTCACAGATATCAATTGGAAATATAATTATTCATACCATCCATGAACAACTCTTACAAATGTAATGGAGTTTGGGGCAAGTTTTTCTTTATAAAGAATTCATGACTTCCTTCCTTTCAGTCTTCTCAGGTCCACCCACACTGACATTTCACAAAACCAAACTTATCCGTAATACCTCTCAATTCAAGGCATTTTCTACATGTTTGTTCAGGTCAGCAGCAAATGATCTTATTTTCAAGCCTTAAAAAAAATAAAAAATACTCCCACATCCTTGTAATAAAGACTATTCAAGATCAAGAAAAAAGGCCTTTGTCCTCCTCTTTTGTTCTCTTTGTACAATACTTTTTTCACACAGTGTATAATACATTTCCAATTGGAACTTTGCAAGTTCTCTTGCAAATTCTTTCTCCCAGAATTAAGCCAGATCACACAGAAACAAAATGACAAGTCCCGGATATTTTTGACTGCTTCCCATTGCAAAAATATGGAGCTTCCACCATAAGAATTAACTAAAAAAAAATTAAAGTATGGACAACAAAACACAATCTTGGACTATTTCTCAGTTAAATCCACACTGTACCTTATTTATGTCAAGCACTACATCATGAGTTCTTCTATGATTATTGCGAAGATCTGTTACAGCACTTCACATGGGATTTTCTCACTATAACTTAGTCACCTACCAAGTTGTCTAGACCAGATTGTGTTTTTTCAACAACGTTAAAAAATGCTGAACAGTCCGTTTTCTAATTCTGAGACAACAGTTGTGCTTTCCTCATTGTTGGACCTCTGTGACATACTTCACTTTCCAAAAAATTACAAGAAAGACAAATGGCGACTTCAATTTGCCAAGACAATACATGTCTCAGGTAAAGACAAACTTCTCTGTATGATACTTATGGTATTTGATGAACTGTATTCAGTGTCACAAAACTACTCAGAGAAAGTACTGTGGTACTTAAGCAAAAGAATGGTGCAAAACTAAATTTACAAAAAATTTCTATATTTATATTTCTCTCTGTCCTCTCTCTCTCTGTGTCTCATATCTACACCCTAAATGACTTAATGTGATGTAATGTTAATTCATAGATAGTGATTCACCAAGACAATTATTCTACAAAATTCCCTTAGTTCTAAATGTTTTTTCTCCAATTTAGAGATTTTTGTCATGGAAGTAAAGTCATTTCCTCACAGCTTGCTACTGCGTCATGGTGTCAAATGTATTAAAATCAATTTATACTAAACTGAACATTTGCATCTGAATCAAGTAAGGAACCATTACTTCAGTTTCAGAGAAAAGTTTTCATCAGCTTCTGAATTTTATTACTGTACAGTACAGTATCATGTGGATTTACTCATGAAAATTGCTTTCAAAAACCCATGTCAAAGAGTATTGAACAAGGTTTTCCAGGCCTTTTAATTAATTTTTTATCTTTTTTCTGGGGTATAGAGTTGATGTCAATAAAATGTCCAGAGGGACTTCATTTTATTTTAAGAAAAAATATTCAAATTTATGCCAGTATTTCCTTTCAGGTATGGCTGAAATGTTTTATCTTAAACTCCCCCAAAATGTTAGGTTCAGACAACACATCTCAAGTTGAAAATATCAGCTTTAGGAACGAAGTAAAATAATGCAAATGAAAAGGGTCTGGCAGCTTCAAGTATCAGTAAAGCTTAATTATCAGTGACATTGTGAGTTCCCTGTGCAGCACAGGGCACCACAATGCCTGAGTGGCAAAGGGGTTTCGTGGTCTGGAGATACCTTTTGATTTCCACCATTTTGTAAATGTCAGACATGTGATGTGAATTTCTATTCCCATTACCACCTTAGTGTATAATCCTGAATAATCACTATAATCTGTTTTTAGCAACTGTGGTCATGACAGAGGATGTACATCTACTTCCTTAACTTTCTCATAAGAAAGTATTGTGAGTTCTCACAGTAAAGTTCAGGAGACAGGAAAACAAGACTGAAACAACGGAAAAACCTTTATTCAAGATTCTACAGTGTCAGCATGATTTGTGAGATATTCTCTGAAAGTCCTTGAACATGTATAATTAAGAACTTAATTAATTCCACTGAAGGAAATAAAGCTGCTTTATATGCATTACTGTTTTGAAGGAGTATAGTATTGTTCTCGTGACAATAGTATTTCATGGAATAAAGGTTGAATTATAATTTTTCTAATTACATAAGGGAATAAGAATTAGCCCATCCCTCAAAAGGTACCCCCTCACAAACTTAAACAATGAGACATAAATAAAATGTCTTCTTTACCAATTGAAAATATATTTAAAATGTAAATAGAGAATATTTAGATCTCAGTTAGAGAAATTAGCTAAATTTAGTTAAAGAATCCAGTTAGAGTTTTTTAAAGTATCAATATATACTTTGAGGAAAGTCTCCTTTATGCATTCAGAGGAGATATTGCTCATAATTCTTTGCTAAATATCAGAACATGTACTACAGATTGCAGAATGACTGCTGCTGCTACTGAAAAAATGATCTCAAAAGGGGTCATAAAGGGAAAAGGCATCAGATTTGATTTAAGGACAAAATGTCCTAAAAATAACACATCTACATATAATATCACTGCAGCAAAGAAGACGCAGATAATTGTAATAAATTCAAATTGAGGACCCCCAAAAGGAATACCATGGGAACAAATTTGACATATTAGAAAAAAGAAAAATTATCTCAAAGACAACATATGCCACCGATCTTTTAGACTTCTAGGATAATAGTATTTATTATTTTGCCTTATAAAGGAAGGAATTTATTAATAATATTATTTTTATAAATAATTTTTAAAATCTATCGTTTATTTTAAATTAATTTTTATTTTCTTAATTAAAAATTATAAATAAAAAAAATTGAATTAAAATTAAAAAGCATTAAAATTAAAAATTTTAGAATTCATTTATTTCCTGAGCAGAGGTTAGATTGAAGTTAAAATCCTCTTAATTTTTCAAAACAATTGAAATAATTGTATTAAATTGAAAATAGATCAATTTATTTAATCTAAGTCTTTTTCTGCGGTCAAGATACTCTATCAGAGAACTAGTAGGATCTTTAAAGTTCCACAAAACTGGACACTCTGACAATACTCAGGTCATTGTAATATTCAAAAGAAGGGTTCTGCTGAAGATTGAGGAAGAGTAGAATCAGTATTTTCATCTTAGCTGCTCTGGTCAAGGAACTTAGCAGAATAGGTTTCTCAAGAAGGAAGAAAACTCCAGCAAAGCAGGATTTCTAAGATGTCTTGCTGTATAAAAGTTAACATTTCTGACAGAGGAGCAGCAGACAGAAGGCTGTGACTAAGGACAACAAATTTTAACTGTGGAAAATTAATCTTGTAATTTTCTAATACTCCTCTAACAAAAGATCAAATATCACTTGAAAGCATCATAAGATGTTCTTGTGACATTTTAGGGAGATAGTATTGTAGAAGATTAATGAAGAGATAGGCTGCAAAAAAAAAAAAAAAAAGAAAAATGTTACATTGCGCATCTGATTTTTGATACAATAATGTAAGTGAAATTGAAAGATACTAATTTGAATATGAATTTATTCTAATGAGGAAAGAAAAAACAAATCATAAAAGAAAGGAAGAAGCCTGCCTTTCAAAAGCTGTAATAACAAAGCCTTTGACTGGAGATTTAAAAGGACAAACTCACAGAGCTTCCAGTCGGTTGCTCCAGCCAGTTCAGTCACATTGCTATAGCTGAACAATGAATCTTTTCATAATAAACATCCAAACTACTGGACTAGGTAAATTTACTTACTGTTAATATGGAATGAAGTATCTGTATTACACCTATCCTTTGGATGTTGCTATATCTTTCATAGGTCTATTTAATATAATTATATTGAAGAAAGACTGAGTAGGAGACCAGAATTATTCAAATATAATTCTAAAAATGTACTATGAACTGCATGTCTTAATCATGATATTGCAGCAACAGAGCAAATAGACAGGAAATACAGTATATCTTCCCAGTGTTCTCATGTGAGAACTTCAGCCCATTACATGGGTACAAACCTGTAAGTAATGTCTAACAGGTAAAATCCATATTGTAATTAAAAAAAAAAAATACTTTTAGGATGGGACAGCATAGAAGAAGTCTGAAAGTGAAGATTAAGCCACTAAGATGGCATTTTATAATGATAATAACATGTTGCCCAGGTACTTCTTCCACATATCAACAGTAACATCTAAAAGAAAATGAGTATTAAAAAATAATGAGAACAAAATTCATAATGTATTGAACTTACATTGCAAGAAAGACTAAACAGTTTGTCCGTGAATAGTACATACTGCATGATCTAAACAAATGAAACAAAAGTACATTAAATAAATAACTGTTGGCTTTGATGCTATACTAGCAATTAATTTTCTGCCTAATCCTTCAAAATTTTATTATACAAATAGTCCATTCTCTTGACGTTTTCTAAACAGAACTGCTAAGGAGTGAATACTGTTATCCTTATGCTCCCCTGAGAAGCTACATTCACTGTATGTCTGCCCCAGTCTGTTCTACATTATTTTCTGCAGTTGACAGATCATATCCTTCAACAGCATCATAAAAGAAAGTGGAACCAGCAGAGGTTTGCTAACCTATATTAGCTGAAGTGCTAGTCTTTTCCTTTATTACAATACATTGTAACTAGGTGGATATGAAAATATTACCTCTTTGGCATAAGAGTTAGACCTCTATATTTGTGGAGAGTCAGCTACTAGACTAAGCTCTATTTGACCAGGTTTCAAGGAAGCTGTTGAAAGAACTGTTGATCCCCAAACCATCAAATGTGTAACAGTCAGCAATGCTCTTCAAGGAAAAAGAGGCCTTTAATTTCATTCTAGATAAAATTATTCTCCCTTAGCTAGTAAATCTCAGTAGATGACATTGGTGCTTGAACTTCAGTCAGACTTTCTTCTATCTCTGATAAAGATCAGCTACAATGCAACTACTGCCCTTGGTTCGTGAAGGTACATAAATACACTACTGATTGCATTACAATACTAGCAGTTGAAAATACCTGAAAGAAAGGGAAACATAACCATAATGTCTAGACAGAGCAGGTAAAATTCACATACACAATATCGTTGCTTTCCAGTGACTTCTTGTACAAGATACTGTGTATTGCCATGTCCAAATGGCATATTAGGCAAAGTGACAGTATTTGATTTCCAAGGACATGAATTATTTGACTGCTAAATTATTTCCAGAAGTCTCAACAGAAACATTACTTTCCAAATTGTTCTGCATCAGATTTGCCTCAGGAAAAATAAAAGTCTAGATTAAATCTTGGTGCATGACTAACATTGCTCCCTTCACATTTTAACTTTATCTACATTTCACAAACCAACTGTCTATAAGTTCAATACCTCTTTTTTACAATTCCACTTTACAGTCTGCTTCTGGAGTTCTCCTGGCATTTCTACCTGGAATGAAGGAAGACTAATAGAGTCAGGAACCAAAACTTTTTAAACAGGGTGAATTGCCCACTGTCAAACTATCAAATTTTGCCCTTTTTTATGTTGTGAGTTAACTTCTTCTAAATGTTTTGTTAGATCAGACTTGACAGCTTCTTTCAAGCCATTCTGCTACAACAATTCCATTTGGGTTCTAGTTTGAGAATTTTTTACATATATATATATGTATATGTATATATATATATACGCACATATATTATATAGAGAAACTACATCATCTATCTTGCTTGTATAAGATTCTCTCTTCCTTTATAAAAACCTTCTTGAGATGAATACTAAAAAAACAGACAATATCTGTAAAGCAAGCAAAACAACAAGGATATGACCTATGAAAAGATTTTGAACATATATTTTTAGGTCTGTAAAATAATTCAGGGGAAATGACAATGAATTACAACACACTATTCACAGTTTTGATATCAGCTGAATATAAGTGGACCAACTCACCCCTTGAACTACTTCAAAATGGAATTGGAAGCATTTTATGCATGGTCTTACACTTGATTTCTGGGAAGAATCAGGCCTGTAATTTTGGACAAGAAAGCAATAATATCTGTCTATATATAGATATTATATACAGATATACATCTATATACAGATGTTTTGTCCTAGTTTGGATGCTGGGGGGGGGGGCGCAAAAATGACGAAAGACTTAATAGAGGGGAACAACAGCAAAAAGGTTTATTTTCTATGGGCTCTATAAACAATAGAACCTCACGAGGCACTAACCAAATACACAAATAACAGCCCAACAGTATTCGCAATAAAATTAAAAAAAACAACAAAAAAAACCAAAAAACAAACTGCTCCTCCAAGCTAGGCTGGTGGGCTGAGGAGCAGGGGAAAGGGGGAAAACCACCTCGAAGATGGTATTTCCTGGTCTCAGGGCCTCTGAAAAACAAGGGACAGTGAAAAGCACCACCCAGGGAAATGTAAGGGGAAAGATACCACTTGCGTTGCTGCTGGGTGGTCTCCTGCCATCACTGCCCAAACTCTGAAGCTGCCGTGATGACACTGTGTGGCCTAGGGACCCGGGAAGGAGCAGCTGTGCTTCTCTCAGCACCAAGAGAAGCTGAAAGAGGGGCAGGACTCCCAGGCTTTTGACTTTTATGGGCTGTTGATTCATCTGAACTAGGGGCAGCATTCTCGAGTGCATCACCTTCCCATTGGACAGCGGCATGGGGGTGCCACCCCTTAATGAGATTTCAGCACCCTAGCTGAGATGGCACTCCTGCAAAAATGCATGTGCGCCAGGCCCCAGGGCCCAGCGGCACCATTCCCTCCACCCACGGGCCAGCTGGAGCAGCCACTGAGGGGCCATCCACCCCAGATGCCCCAGGAGAGTCCATGGGGCCGCCCTGGAATCAGCAGCTGCCGCCCCCTATCCCCAGCCAGCAGCGGGGCTGCAAGAGAAATGGGCAGTGGAGGTGCTTGTTCCTGCTACATCTAGTGGGACGGCCAATGCAACTTCCATGGCCGCCACCGGGAAAGGGGTCAGTGCCGCTGGTCCAGGGCCCGCTCCTGTGCCACCACCAGGGCCCTCCCCCAGTGACCACGTGGAGAGGGCACCGGCAACACAGGCACAGCTGCTGAGCTCGGCCACCTCCTGCGCTGCTCTGACATGGATGGAGCGGGGACTTCAGCAGTGATATGCATGAAGTGGGGATTCCAGCAGCAGTGACGCACAAAGCGAAGACTCCCCAGCTGCCAGGCCGCTGCCCACCAACGCCACCATGGTGTGGGAGATGAGGGGGACCCCCAGCCGTTTCAGTTTGCTATGCTCTGCTGCCGGTGAACTGGGCAGTGGGAGATCGGTGAAGCAGTGAGAGCCAAGACTCAGCTGCTTCACTGCGCTCTGCTGTGTGTTGCTTGGCCAGCCCCTGCACCCAGCAGCGGGAACACAGCCCCACTAGGCCACTGTGCTCTGCCATGGGGACATGGGCTGCAACCTTCGCCCACCATGTGATAGCTCAGGGGAGTAGTGGGAATGGTCCCACACCCTTTGCGTTCCTGATCCCAGCACCAACAGCGGTGTAGGGGGGAAAACGGAAGCTGTGCAGGCCAGGGTTCTGCACTCGAGCAGCTGTTTTCCATGGTTCTTCAAAAAAACATATGGTTTTAAACATACAAACAAACACCCCAAACATCCCCCTACCCCCAGAAAAATGGAGAACTTTAAACCCATTACAGTTTGTACACAAATTGCTTAAGATGTCCAAGTACCGTGGTCAAGACATTCCTCCTGGATGCAGAGACTTAAAAATTTGCTTTGTTTTGTGGAGTAAAAAAAATTTTGACTGGCAACAGAGGATATAATTATGTATGCAACATTAAATGTCAGTGCTTGAAAAGCCAACCTTTTATTTGCTAAATATCCACTGATGTTTTATTTAGTCTCTCTGAAAATAAGAAGGAAATCTGGTACATTCACACTGGCACTGGTTGAATTTTAAACACAAAATTCTCAAAAAGATCAAGTCTTACCTGGAATACTGCAGCATTTATCCATCAGAGACGGGAAACAGAAAAATTGATAGAATAATTAAGAGAAAAATGAGACAAAAACAGCTTAGTTTTCCAAATAGAATAAAAATCTTGAGAAGACGGAGCAGCAAAGGAAGATCTTTTTCCAAAGAGGAAAAAGAAGCAGGAAAAATGCTGTGTGAAAGGTCAGTGTGTCAGCAGGACAAGTATAAGAGAGCTGTCCATAAATAAGTGTAAAAGAAACTTCAAATGTATTAAATGAGTGAGAGTCTGGAAAAGACTTCTAGTGGGACCAAAGGAGGCAAGTATCTATAATAAGAAGGATTTGAATTTAATGGCCCAGATCTTTTGCAATACTGTGTTCCAGTTCTGGCCTTGATTCTGCAGTTCCTTGCCTTTGCCCATGTCATGCAGGTTACCTTCATTTATGTGAGAAGCTGGTGTCCACCACAAAGATTTAACTACACAGATATGGCACTGAAGCTTGGATTTAAATAAACAAAAGTCAAGTTGTGACAGATGTGATTCAGAAAAGAACAAGGTTCTACAATTTCAGATTAACAAGAAGTCGTAGATTTTCATTGTTTCCACTCAGGACATGAAAGTGGAAAGAATAAATAGACAGTGAAGCTTCCTTTTATGTCTGATTAATTTTACCTATATTTTCACCTCCCATCAGGAAAGAACAGAATAAGGAAGATGTCTAGGCATCAGTTCTCTGAGTTATAGAATCTGAGTTCAATTTCTTTTAGAATCCTCTATGTCCAAGGACAAGATGGAGATTACTTCTGTCTCTGAAAATGTCAAATATGAGATCACAATATCAAAAGTTTCTTACATAGGGCTTGCCATACTGCTATTTGCACAGGATGACTTCAAGAAATTTATTGAAAGTTTCATCTACATTTATTTTAAAAACATTAATATGATGGGGAAGTAAGCTAATTATGTGAAGCACATCCAAACCTACCTAAATAAAATGCTTCCAGAAACAGCCAAACCACAATCTTTTTATATGTGATAGAAATAGAAGGCTAAGAAATAAATCTTTCTGATACTCTATGTATAAATCAATTAATTGTTTTGGCCAAGTGTTCCCAACATTTCCTCTTCAGTTGTGCTCAGTTTACTGCCTGATCAACGAGTGCAAATCTTCTGTCCATAATGAAATTAGGGAAATAGATTTTCCCTATTGAAGCTGAGATAGGGCCAAAACAGTTAATGTAGAAGATTGCTAAATGAAGAGCATACATCCCTCCTTACCCAGCACCAGTGATCATTTGTTGGTTAAAGCTCGTGATTCATATCCTGAAAAGAACAGTCTTTTTCATACATCAAGATGAGAAATATTCTCAATGCAAATACCAGTCAGTACTGTCAGAAGTATTGAATAAAAGGAAAAATAAGATGTATGTTGCTCTAAAACTCTGATGATGTGAACTCAATTTCTTCAGCAGGGTGTTTTGTTTGTTTGTTTGTTGTTTTTGTCTTTTTTTTTTTTTTTTGTGATATTAGGAGATATTTAGGGCAAAACTGTCTCCTCCCTGTAAAGCCCAGTTTATGTCTGTCCTAGTTTGAACGCTAAGGGGCACAAACAGTGATGAGAGACTCAATAGAGGAAACAACAGCAAAGGGTTTATTTATCAAGGGGCTCTATGTGCTATGAAATCCCACTAAGACACAAACCGTTTACAACAATGACCCGACAATATTCACAAGGAAAGGAAAAAAACAAACTGCTCCTCCAAGCTGGCCGATGGGTTAAGCAGCAAGGGAATAAGGAGCCCTGTGGACAGTTCTGGTCCCATTCTAGAAGCCTCTGAAAAAGAAAGACAGTGAGAGAAGCCCCGAGGGGAATCCAAAGGGGGAAGATATCACAGCTCCTGTCGCTATGTGGTTCCTCTGCCAGCACTGCCTGAGTTCTGATGATGCCACGCTGCTGCCCATATCAAGGGAGACAAGGGAAACAAGGGAGACATAATGACACCACGTGGTCAGGGGACCCGGGAAGGAGCAGCTGTGCTTCTCTCAGCAACGAAGGGAGCTGAAAGAGGCAGGACTTCCATGCTTCTGGCTTTTATGGACTGCCCGTTCTCACATTATCTTGAGGCAGCCTCCCAGGCGTGCCGCTTTCCCATTGGACAGCGGTGCGCCACTCCTTTCTGAGATCTCAACATGAGGTTAGATGGTGTTCGCACCAAAAATGCCACAGGCACTGGGAAGAGGGGCCACCGTCGCCATCCTGCCAGCACCATGGGCACTCAGAGGCACTGCCCGTGGGCCACGCAGGGGCCTGGGGCTGGCAGAGGTGTCACTCGTGGGGGCACTTGCCGCCCACCGGTAGAAACCACTTTTGTGCGCCTTCCCCCCCCCGCTATGAGAGGTCCGGCAGCACCATCCGCCACCGCCAGGCACTGCCACCTGCAGCGGGGCAGGTGCCATCCGCAAGGGAAGTGGCGGTGGCCGCCCACCTCACCACTGCTGCGGCCCCAGAGTCACACCCATACAGGGGACAAGACCAGGCACCACCACCCACAGTGGTGCAGGCGCTGTGGCCGTCCTGGCTCCAGCCTGACATGTGCCAGGAGCCACACGCACCAGGTGACAGCAGTGCGGACATGGTCACCGTGCCCCACAGAGCCTGCCACACCTGCTGGCCCACCAGTGAGGGTCACGGATCTGCTCTGCTGCTGGGACCAGCCCTCACCACAGGCCACCCCCGTGCCTGATGGGAAAACAGCCCCGCCAGGCCACTGCACTCTGCTGCGGGGCCAGGGGGGCTGCATCTCTCGCCCGCCACAGTCCCAGACCCATGGCGCTGAGTGGAGGGGAGTACCCATTGGCATTGAGCCCTGGTGAACTGCGGGAACACTGCGGCTGCCACAGCAGCGGGGGAGACACCCCTGTGTGCCACCCCCAGCCCTCTGCAGCTTGGGCGGTGCTGCGCCTGCTGGGAGCAGGAGTTCAGCTCCCATGCCACTTCCCACTTGCAATCTGAGCCGCACCGCAGTGGCATGGTGGAGCGAGGGGGCTTCAAGGGCAGGAACGGCCCCATAAAGCACTGGGATGCACGGGGCGGCTCAGCCACCACCACCCTGGGCCACAGACAGGTGGAGCGCAGGGGGCTGGGAGCTGCCCCTACCCCTGCACCTGCTTGGTTCTGGTCAGCCCAGCCCGGGGAGCCTGCATGGCCCAGGGCGAGGGAGGCACTTCATGCCCCGGCGCAGCCTAAGCAACCCACGTGGCTGGGGAGATCGGCTGGCATGAGTCTGGCCTCGCATAGGCCTGCGGGACGGTGCCTCACCATCCTCACCTGCTTCCTTCCTCAGGAAAAAAAACCCCCAAGTTTAAAAGGCAACCGCCCTCCCCTAACCTAAAAGACAAAACTGCTTTCCTAAACCCACTACAACGTCTTTACAGAGGAATTAATAAATAAACTAAAATTAGTAGAAACCTGGTATCTATGATACCAACTCATAAATATAACAGGACTTAAAAGATAGGTGTATCTCGAAGGAGAGAAAAACCTCCATCAAAGACAAATAGTTCCTCTTAGAATTGATAAAACACCTATAATATAAATAGAGTTTAATGTATTTGAGGAGAATATTTAATCCCCAGCCCCTCCTCACCTTCCCACTTAAATATTTTACTCCACATCAAAGTTGGGGAGACTGCTATGGACTTAAAATGGAAGGAGGCCTTGCTGCATTATCTCTAGGCCTTACTTTAGATTCAGAGGATCTTAATAATTTGGCTAAATCTTATTTCTGTTAATGTAATTCTCCCATATATCATCAAATAGAAAGGATATTTCCCAGAGGATATAGAGCCCCAAAAGATAAGAATCAAATCTACATTTCTACAACAAATACATACATAATTAAGTTTTCTGTATTTTTAAAGTTGTGTAGTGCAGTACAAACCTCTTCAAGTGTAGGTGGCTTGCTTTGGTTTTGGGATACAGAACTGAACTTTGCAACATGAAAAAAAATGAGTTCATTTTCACTTCTAATTTGAGTGCTTCTTTACTTGACTAGAACAGGTGGTTAACCACTTAATAATATTTTATGTACATTTATATGCTGAACATATGGTTTTATGCTTTTACATTTTTATTACAATGAAAGTGACTTAAAATTAAGTGTGGGAGATATATTCAATGTCAAAAAGAATATAAAATTATTGATCTGTAGACAGGAGGAAATTAAAGATGGAATCCCCTTCTCATTTAAAAGAAAATAACTGCAACAACTCTGTGAAAGTTCATAGAAGAAATAGATTAAAAACGCTGGCACAAAATCAACTACTGTGTTGTATGTATCTTCTGCAAGAGCTTTATTTACAGAACATTGCAAATACAAAGATTTATCTGAAGTGTATAGACTTAACTTTCTTTGCTTACCTTTTGTGCATACACTGTCACAGAGACATTTCATAGTTGTGACAGACACTTTATTCATGAAAGCATAATTGCTTTCAGTGAGATCACATCTTAATATATTTCGTTTCTGGAAGTTTCTTCTTGGGTTTCTTGAAAACATCTCTGCATTTTATCAGGTTAATAGGTGGACAAAAATCAATCAACACTTCTTCCTTGGAGAGTTAAAAAACCATTTTTTTCAACTCTGAGGCCTGACTTGTGTTAATCTGGCACATTCTACCTTTATTAAACATTCATGAAAGGTCTAATCAAACTTGTCACTTCAGTGTAAACTAACTGCATCTGTGTAATTGCGTTTTTATCTGCATATAGTACCATTCCATGTACAGCTTGGTCTACAAAGAAAACAAAGAATGAGATCAAAGGGACAAGGGCCTTATAGGTGTCCAAGTAAAAAGAAATTCAGACTTGAGGCATAATCATAAAGACCAGCTTTAGCTTAACACAGCTAACTTCAGTACTGTCCAGTCTCTGCCAGACGGCAGGACTCTTTCTTTCCTTCCACTGACAGCAGATACATGTCCACACTTTAGCTAAATTTTCCTTTCTAAATATTTACTGTCCAGGTATGATTTAGGCAAGTGGCAACATGCCATGCACACAGATTACCATCCTCCCAGAGCGTAGGTTCAGGGATTCAGTCCATTACTAGAACATATCACAGTCTGTGTTCTAAGACCTATACAAATTTCTGGTTTTGTAAATAGCAGTCATTTTCATTCAGTTCTTGGGTATACACACTGTAAGTTGTGTATTTCTTGATAATTTTGGAGAAAAAAAAGGAGCCTTTAAAGGATTCAGAGAACACAAGCTTGAACACAGGCCTTAAAGATGTGGAATGACACTGCTTGGAAGAGATGTTACCAGTTCGTCTAGTTCATCTCATCCAAACTTCTGCTCAGAACAGGGTCAGCCAGAACATTAGACACAGTTGCTCCAAACTTGAACCAGTCATGTCTTGAAAGATCTCTAAAGATGGAGAATATATGATTCTTTTGGGCACCCAGTTCCACTATTGCAGTGCCCTAAGGTGAAAAAAGCTTTCCTTGAATCAAAGTTTGAATATCTCATGTTTAAATTTATATGCATCATCTCTTGCACTCCCAGGCATATGCATGTCTTCCTACATGCTCAACTACATAAAAATGTAAGTAGGATACTGTTTTCCAACACTGATGCTATAGTTGCGTTGAAGTGAAATACTTCCAATGAAAGTACCAAAGATATGTTTTTAAATTGCAAGTAGTTTCTGTTCACTGTTTCCATTTCCACCTTTCATATTTGCTTTTGCACCTTTACAACCCTCTCACTGAGAGAAAAGGAATAAATGGGAGTGAAGAAAAATTAGAAATAAAAATAAATAAAAATATCTCAAATTTAGAATTTTCATTTGAAAAATTAAAATAACTCCAGAATATCTTTTATATCTTCTTTATTTTTCAATTCCAATATAGCTCAAACTTTCCACCACTACTAGATTTATTGAGAAGAAAAAGTTATAAGTTCTAGTCTAATATACCTTTTCCAAGAAGATACTTGCATCTGCATAATTACTTGAAATCCTTAGAAGTTTTGCTTACTTGTGTGATCAAGAATATTGGGGAAAAACCCCTTTTGTACAATTCTACCTACCTTGACTACTGGCAAAGAAAATCCAAACCCAAAGAAACTCACAAAATATAAGAAATAACTTGAATAGTCAGGGCACCAATGTTGGTTCTGTTAACCATGACAGATATTTGGACATAAAATTTTGTTAGATGAACAGATTTATCCTGGAATAATTTCTAGGCAAAGGCCAACAATTTCAAATGTCAGTACCCAAAAATTCATCTCCAGGCACACAATTAAACATAATTTTCATTTCATAATTAGTAAGACATAATTTTCAACTGTACATCTGTGCAATTTTAACTATTCTATGAAAATCTTCTGAGTCCCAAACAAGTTTATCTTTATATTGCATGCATATGTAATGCTGAGGTCTTTAGAGGCTTCAGGTTTTGAGCAGAAGGATTTAAGGAAAACACCTCTCCAAATAAATTCCCTGCTTGACCATGGATATGAAATAACTCAGCTATCTTCATGCCAGATTATATCTTTCTGCTCTTCACAACAGAAGAGATGATAAATGGTTGAAATTTCTGAGAAATAATATATTAGAGAGATATTCTTAAAGTTTAGGTTTGTAGATGGTGACTAACATATTATGGAAAGTAGGCTTAGCACATAAAGAAACCCCATTTGTTTCAACTCTTCTTAAGCAAATTGCTAAGGGTGTAGTTCTATTATTCCTTAATTCTGCAGGAAGTAAACATTTGAGGTTTTCTATTTTATTTCTATCCATGTGGATCCAGGTAGTAGAAATATCACTTAGACAACTTGAAGCAATGTTCTCGATTTTTATATGAAACACTTTTGCTCATATACAATGACGTTTTGGACAGCAACATTAGAACACATTTGAGCAAACATGCACAAGTCCCCAGTTTTATAAAAGGGAAATTGAGGTATTAAGTGTACACCACAAATTTAGAAGTAAGCAGCTGACTGGCAAATCTTTCCTCTGATGATTCCTGTCTTGTTAGCTTTTTTGTAAGTCTCCCAAGAGGTTCTTTAGCTGCGCCATGTGATTGATATTTCACTACTGCTGTTTTCTGCTCTTGCAGCAAAACCTACCATTTCATCGTAAACAAATAGTGTTAACACTTGTGATGCTTAATGTTTTGTCAGTTTGCTCAGCAAGTGTGAAGAAAATGCAAACACTTTCAAGCCTTTTTTCATGCTGTCAGACTGCACGAAGTTGAGAAGATCTCCCAAATGGATGGTATTTTATGCTGCATTTAGATCGTTTAATAAAAAAGTAAGAGTTGACACCATGTGATTCTTGAAACAGGCAATACCTGGTTATTAAAACATTTTTTTCAACCTGGAGCAAGTAAAGATTTTTCTTCACAAAAAGCTTATAAGCTATGAACATAGTTTTTAGCTAAGACAGGCCTGCTGCCCAGAATGATTTGCCTTACTTTCATTTCGGCGAGTGGCTTCCTAGATATTCCTATGCATAATTTCTATACACATGCTTTATTTTGTATTTTAATATGCAAATCTGCACATTATTTACTCAAGTAGATATGTTTTTCAAGACCTAAATTTTTCATCAATATTTATATCTTTCATCACTTCATATAATTAGTCCTTTTTCAGGAGGAAAATGGAAAGTCATATCTGGACGACATGCTTTGCAAAATATGGATTTTTCTTCCTTCTTCCATTAGTTCTATTCATACATCACTCTTATAACAATAAAAAGCTAGTTGTATCAGATAAATCATCTAAAAACAGATACATTATCCAATTGCTATAACTGTATTACCTTTAACAAAAGTGTGTAACCTTAGGAAAATTTGATACACACAATTCATACCATGCAGAATGACACAGTCTTAGGAGTTTAGGGGCTCAGAGAAGTAATCCTGAAGCTTACTGTCCCCTTGATATCAGAAGATGTTTGAAGTGCATTAAAACATTGAAAACATAAAGTTCAATGTATTTAACAGGCATCTACTGCTTTTTGACAAGGCCTGTGTTTTTCATGTTGGCCTTTCTCTTCTAATCTAGAAGGTTATGTCTTTCCAGAGATCATAATCTTCAAACCCCATGCAGCTGTCTCAGATATTCCATTTCATCTCAAATGGGAAGAGATGCTTATTCTTAAGCAAATTAATCAAGCCATTAATAATGATCTGGTACAGGTATGATTTGCTAATTAACTTAAAGCTGTAAACAACATGCACGATAGCATATTGCTCTATTTGGTATGAGAGACAAAAGGAATTCCCATCCTTGGTGTTGTCCACCTGTGAATGCCTAAGTATTGATAGTGTTTGGGCCTTGGAGGGATGTGTGTGTGGCTCTTTTTTTAAAGTCTCTTTGGGTACTTTGCAATTTAGAAACTTGAGTTTGATACTCTTCCTCTTTTCCTATACTTTTATCCATTGGATTAGTCTGTTAAGTCAAGAAGGTTATGAAGAAGGGTTTTTTAGAATAGAAACAACCAAAAAAATGAATGTAAGGGTAAATTTAATTCCTTGGTTTATACTGACTTTTGGTTTATGTGTTTTTTTCCTGCTTCAAGATGATTTTTAAACAGACTCAGACATCCCTTTACATAACATTGTCAGTTTGAATCAGATTTATTTGTTCAATGAAGTGTGTTTTATCAGAACATTCATTATCCTTTTTGAACATAGTGGAGTCAAGGATCAGAAAGCAATTTTCCTTCTTTCCTGTTCTCAAAACCATGATTTTTTTTTAGTGAGGTTAAGCAGTGCTTTTTCAAATTCCCTGTGCTTGATGTGTCATCTATTGATGAGTCAAGCCTGCTATGCTGGAATTCTGAATACAAGAATTGTCCCCCACTTTGAAAACTTTTAAAAGGGAATGCTTGATTGTTTCTATATGGGAATTTGAAATAAGGTTTCTTTTTATTCATAGGTGTCATGGCCATACCCATTGATACAAGGTCTTGACATTGTACACAGGCCCTTCAAATATTTATGCTTGCAACATGACTGCATTGCCTAACCAGCTCTTTTTTGAAAGACTAAAGCTACTACATCAACATGAGCAGACTGGAATTTCTTTGCATTTTCAGAAACATCTGCTCTACATGTCACTGTGTAACATATCTGTATATTTACTGTAATAGAAATTAAGGTGTCACTTGGCTGCCAAAACTTAAGCATGTACAGGACAGACTATTTTTGACACGTTGCAGATGGAGTACTTTAAAAAGGACAGTTTAGCCTTTGCCGCCACATATAATGGATGTACATCTAGATAAAAAAAATTCTGTGGAATAAATGTTTAGTCTGCCTTTCTGATTTTCACTGAATTTTACTTTTAACAGCTGCATTCTAGTTCACATAAAAATACTACTGATAATTGAGGGAAGAGCTTTGCATCTAAAGTGTGAGTCATGGTCATCTTACTGACCAGCTTAGCCCCTTCTGTAATATGAGGGAATTTGAATTCACAGGTCCAAATTCCCAGGATAATTTTCTCAGGAGACAATGATAGGCTGGATTGGGTACCCGTTAAGACTCTCACTATGAAACCATGCCATTATATAAAGGAGCACATAATAATCACTCTCAGGGAGAGAAAAGCGTGACTATGACACCCTACATAGTGGTTACAACTTTTAGCTACAGTATTTGCAATTTCTAAAAGATCTCATATCCTTTACCTTGTTTAAAGCATAAAAGAACAGTGAAGAAAACTGGAAAATAGTTAAGAATTGGCATGCATCAGGAGACTCCAGAGGAAAAGAAGAGCAGGAGGGGAACATTTGCTGGTCTCCCAAGATAGCCATTTCATCGCTACAGAAGAGGCAGTGGTGAAAATGAGGCATTTTTGGTTTTGCCTGAGCCATCTCTAATTTTCTCAAACTCTATCTCTTCTCCATGAACATTCTTTGCTGGACATTTTTGTTCTTGAGGTGGTCCAATTACAAAAGGAACTGCTGGTCCCATTTAAATTTATGTTGTTATTATTTTAATTAAACTGTTAAAGGAAATTGTCATTTAAAAAAACACATCTATTTTCCATCATCTGAAAAGCTGAATTGATTCAGGAGATGGTCCACAATATCAGAATATATATGTAGTCACAACTGTGAAGTATAGTGCAATGAATAGCTAACTATCTCAATGATTTATTTGGAGGGAAATTTGTAAGATGGAAAGAGAGATATCTCAGTGTGGATATTCTCCTGTACTCTTATTTTCATAGCTACAAATAAGAGCCAAAGCTCAATCTGATTTTAAACATTCTTTTCCTAAAAGCTTTCTGATCTGTCCAAGTTCATGTGTTATATCCAGTACATGGAAAATGACAGTGAAGGTCAATCAATGATTCAGCAAAGATTAGAAGAACCCTCTGAGGTGAATCTCAGAAAATTACCTTTTACTCTGCCTTGCTTTGCACTGTGGGTGGTCTCACTGACCACAAACTGGACTTTGGAGGACACAATTCAGAAGCTCATGTACCACATTCAGCAAGCAGCAGCCTGTGGTACTAGACTAGAGCTAGTCTGAAGAGAAACCATTCCATAATGTAACGGGGTTATGAGGTCCTCAGCACCACCTATTTCTCTCTGCATATCCTTTCCTATCTATTCACCTGCTAATGCAGAAGTAGCTCAACTTCCTGCCAACTGTATGTGAAATGACTGGCATTTCCTGTATGTGCTTGTTCTTTCTCTCTGTTTCACAAAATCAAGCAGAGAGGTTGCTGATAAATAACACAAAACATTCCCTCTCTTCAGTGCCTGAGCAATCTGCCTCTGTGGTCTTCTCAGCCTTCATGAGTCCAAGGATTTGGAAAATAAAAATATCAACTAAGCCCAACTAAATCAAATTGCACAGAATAAAGCAGGGAAAATTAATGCTTCTCACAACTGACAATTTTTTACTTTCATTTTTCTTTCAATAAATAATATTGAGTTTGTGTAGATGTTTTTTTAAGATGAAGAATGAAGCAAAATTAAGTGGTATTGAACTCCAAAACATCACTTTAGCTAAGCAGCAGGATGTTTAGATCCTTGTTGAAATCTTATCTGAACTACGGGAAGCTCCTTGACTCTGCAAAATCATGCAATACATTTTAAAGCAGGTCAAATATCAGGTTCTTCAGCTGCCAGGAACTTCCCATCAGCAAAAAGAGAGGATGGGGAGGAAAGAAGCTGTTCCATAATTTAAGAAACCAGGAAAGGCCGATTTTTCAGGTTAGGGGGATTGCTACAGTTAGGGGGATTGGATATTGTTTTATCTAAATTTTCCTTCTATCAAATTTAATTAGATATAATTACTTTTTAAAATATAAAGAGATTATTTTATTTGTGAGAAAGATCTGTGTATAGAGTCAAAAGTATTCTGCAAATGCATTGTCATGCATGCTTATGAAAATCCTTACAGACAATTACGTGTATAGAATATTTAATTACATGTACACATATGGATTATTTCCACCACTTGCATGGACACATCCTTAAGTGTTTGCAGGAACAATCATACTATTTGGAGATAATTTATTAGCTGGACAATTATACAAATTATATATTTGTATTTTAAATGAGTCCCATATTTTTTCTACATTCTGAGCAATATTTGATCAACTCATTAAGAAGCACGAAGATTAAAATTCAGGAGTGTCGGGATGCATGCCTGTTATATTTAATTAGTGATTGCTGGGTAAAGGATCTGAGAATTATCATACTGCATAACAGCAAAGATCTAAACAGGAATAAAAATATTCTGCACAGTGTTTTAATTTGATTTGCTGTCTTTGGTAAGCTTAAACAGGTGAAATAAAATGAACCATTTTGCATTACGTCATGGTTTAATTTCAGAGTTTTACTTATGAATGTAATGAATCATGTAAAGAAAGGAGTAATTATAATAGTAGAAAGATGTAATTTTACAGATTTTTAACAGCCATGCCGTAATGGCCTCAGCGTATGTTAAATATTTAAACATGTATAACATACATTAAAAAATTGACAGAGCAGCAGAGGATAAAAATACAGCACTTTTAATATAAAGATTTCAGGTACAATACAGGGCATGAAAGCAAAGTAACTGAGTAACTGTGAATCATCCTGGTAAGATGCTGAGAATGTTCAAAGGGTTAAGGATGGCAAATCACATTTTGTTGCTACGTGCAGCAAGGATAAAAATCTACTGGAACCCCCTTTAATAGGTGAAAGGTGGTTTGAGCCAAAACGCACACACTGACGTCTAACACTTCCCCAGAGAATCAATGATGTTTTTTTGTGTGTGATCAATGTAATATTCCACAGCTAAATTTAGGGACTCTGCATCCTATGAAAATGGCACCTCTCTATGATTAATTAACAATAAAAAAATGTGGCTATCTACAGGTTTAATTATTTAATCTACAAGGTTTTGATTAACTTTAATCTTTTTAGTAAGGACCAAAGAGTATGTGGAAAAAAACCCCCAACAAACCAGCATTTCTAATGTTGTTTATTCAGAAGGGATTCTGTAATTTTCCCTAGTCAGTTTGTAAGATTACACCACCTTTGTTGTTAACTCCCCTAACCCAAGCAGCATACAATGTGAGACAGACTTGCTAATAATTTTCACGGTCTCAGTGTATTATTTGGTTAATTCATAAACTATGTTTACAGCGCTGCTCCTTTTTATTTTGGAATTTTTAAAGCATTTTAGTAATAGAGAATCATAAGATTCAGTGTTTGATATTGATGTGTTAGAAGAAAGATAAAAGGTTAAAAACCGGTATCTTTAGCCACAGTGATGGTAACTGGTTTCAGGTATATTTTGCAAAGCAAACAAGCCTTTACATCCAGGTTCACTCTCTTTTCAGTATTGGTACTGCATTTGCATGTTTACAAGTCATGAGGTATATGTATTGGCTCACCAAAGTCAGAAGAAGTTTTATCTGGTATCAGTGGGGCCAGATTTCACTTTTAATAATTCATTTGTCACACAGGCTGGAGTATTCGTAGTGATGCTGTGAGTGGGTATTGTGCAAAGGATAAAACAGGAAAGAAACATTTGCACCATACAAACTCTCCCAAGAGCCATTGCCACTCTTCTCCAAGCACCCTGAAGATTCTTGCTTTTATGCTATTGTTTTTGCTAAAAAGTACATAATAAAGATCATTTAAATGAAGATTTAAAGGAAAAAACAGACCTGAAACTCAGGAAATAAGAGTTCAGTTCTCAGCTCTGACACTGGATTGCTCTAAAATCATACTCAAACTCATATGACTTAATTTATAAACGTTAATAAGAGAAATCAGCACATGAGGAGATTTGTCAGAGTCTTTCAATTCATACCAGACTGGGAAAAAAACCACAGAAGACTACTTTTGGAAATATACTCTGCACTCTTCCTTGTATTTTTTCCCTCAACCTTATCCTCTCTTTGTAAGATGGAAAAATGAGGATACACTATGAAAATGAATATTTAAATATCAAGTATTGTTCTTAGTGCCACAAATGTTACTGTGCATTCAAATAATCTAAGAGTGGGTGTCGAGAGGGTGGGGTTAGAGTTAGGTGATCTCCAGAGGTTCCTTCCAACTGCAGCTATTCTATGATTTGGTGATTCTCTAATATTTAATCTATTACTCTAGTAATTACCATATCAAGCAGAAATTAATTAGAGATAAATGTCATTTGATGTAGGGATTATTTTGGAATAGTTTTTATGCTAAGCTTACATAAATATATTTTTGTAGGAAGAAGCCTATGCTAGCAAATAGAACAAATTTTCAAGAGCCAATTAGCCTATATGTAGGAAAAGAAAAATGTAGTTTGTCCAAGACCAGCAGAAAAGTTCTATTTGTATGATTCCAGGGTGCCCTTCTGATTCAGGCAGAGAATTCAGATTCCCTCCATCAAACCAGAGAAGTTTGTAGTATTATCATTAAACTAGCAAGAAAAATATATTGCCCAATAAAATTAGGCTTCCAGTTTTCACTATTGGCAAGTAAGCAACATGTGGACGACTCAGCTAGGAAGTGTCACAATTTCAGTTATTTGCTTGAAATAAATACAAAATTTTGAACAATGGTTAGAACAGTCTACATATAGTTCCACAGATTCAGTAAGTGATGATTTTAGGGTTCTAGTGTTAACAGTACTTTCTGATTTACCTACAATTACAAGTCTGATTATAAGTTCTGATACCACCATCCCTCATCATAAGAAACATGTAAAGACCTCTTCAGTTGTTACACACTTTTCTTTAGTCACTGTATCTTGTATTAAAGACAGAGTTTGTATAAATGTTTATATTATCACAAAAGTATGGATCTTGTGATCTTCTTAGGTAAGTGTAAAGAAAAAAATATTGAAAATGTTTTGCTATTGCAATGGATCAAATGTCTTCTTAGACCACTCAGCTCTGCTTCCCTAGAGAAGGCCAGAGGTACAACTGTCAGCATGATTGTAATGCTGTCTAATCTCTGATGAGAAATGTGAAGGATGCACTGTCACCAGTTTTCTCCATTGTCTTCCCTCACAGATAGGCTCCAGATACCAATGTTTCCTAATAAATAAAATTTCAGGGCCATTCACATGGTCTTCTGGTGGAAAAAACCCCAGCCATTCACATATTCCCCTTCATATAGTTAAATAAAAAAACAATTCTGGTTTATTCCATAAGAAAGAATATTCATAGAACTCAGTTCATCCATCCTTTTTGTAACGCGTTTTCTACCAAGTTTTAAAGCAAACTTTAGTGACTGAAAGGTCCAGAAACTTCAGTGTTTAGAGGGAGCGTACATTGTTAATGCTTCTACTTCCAAGGGGTTACTGATCATTATGAACTCTTAATTGTCACCTAGTAAAATAAAGACGACACTTCTATTTCACTTGAACATGTTTTTTTTAAAGTCTTGTGCACAAAATAAGATAGTTGAATTTTAGCATATATTTTAGTTTGAATTTTAGCTCAGGTATGTCTAACTGGAAAGGTCAGCCACAGTAATTTTACCTATTGAAGTGCTGTATCCTATCAGTGATAGGCAAGACAACCACCCAAAACATCCAAACTCAACTCAGTTCAACTCCCCCAAATTCCCAGACCATTAGAAATACACTAAAAAATCTTGCTAGGCCTGTTATAATCCCAGATCACAAGTTAGGGAAGTTAGACACTTCTCTATCTCTGATACAGTTAATATAATGGAAAGAATGATGAGCAGAGGGACAGATGGAAAACTCATTTGGGAAAATAATAGACTCAGCTGTATTCCAAGAAAAAAAGAAGGCTGTATGTAATAGATCTAACAGAATACCTACAGCTGAAACACTGGAAGACAGCACTTTCATAATTTGCTGAAAGTTTCTAGCTGGGAGTATTTGAGCTGTATTTAGTCTGCTCTTAACTTTGGTTCTTGCAATACACAATGATAAAGGCTGACATAATGAAAGCAAAGCTAAGTAAACTACAAATCCTGTGTGCAGATTTTTTCAAGTGTTCACTCATTCAATGCCCCTGAAGGCCCAAATGCTGGCCCATTATTCCCAAGAGTGTTCCATTACAAAACAGTGACATGGAGACAGGGAAAGGTTACTGAAACTATACAGAACTTCTTACATATGTTCAATATCTTTTAGAAGAAAATAGTCCAGCCAAGCCTATCTATTTATGTTTAACATTTCTGAAACAATTTTGAATCCAACTGAAGTAACAAGTGACTGTATTAAAAGAAGAAAACAAAACAAATACCTAAACATGACCACAAGCTGTTTTTCAGATGAGTCTGCCTTGCATGTTCCTGACAAAGACTAGGCAGCTATCAGTGTATGTATTATGTCTGTGTAGTGAATAAGGCTGCTGTCCACTGGAATAATGCTTTATCTGAAGCAAATAGGAATATGTGGGCTGAAAAATGAAATTATTGAAAAGAAAACCGAAGGACAGCACAGGCAGGTAACTTCCAAGGCCACACACAACAAGCTTCTGGTGCAGGCAGAAGATTTTCAACGACAGAAAAAGGCAGTAAGGAAAATATCTGTCCATGTAACATGAGGAAATATTTTTTTGCCAATACAGTTCATTTTTCTTTGTCTGTGCAGTGCTGTGTGCTCACTGCACTGCCCCGGGCTTTCACACTGCTAAAGGGAAAAATCAGCCATGGAAATACACCAGCTGCTGGAACGAAACCAATAACACTTTCACTCTTTTCACAGGTGATACAGTCCACTCTTCCTTTTCTCAGATTCATTTTTCTAAATGCATTCCACTTCCGTTTAATAGATTCAATGGAAAACTACACAAGTCTTGCATAAACAATGCTTTTAAACAGTCACAGACATGTCACTTTTTTCCCCCTCAAGACAAATTCTTTCCCTAGTGTGCATAAACTTTCTAGAAGATGGACTTCAGACTTGCATTTAGAATCTCCGAAAAATGGTGAAAAGATACTTTTGAATGTCAGGGAAGCTTAGTCATGTGATTTGAAGTAGACAGGAAATTTCAGTATTTGAAATGTTTCTTGACCTAGAGTTGAAATGAATGTGTTCATGGAAGATGAAAGTACAACACTACATCCAGAAATTAATACTGTGTCAGTATTTACCAGGAATATCCTTACCCCATGGGATTTAGAGCAGCCCCCAAGTAGCTTTGTGTCACCTTACAGCAACTGCACAGCACCTATGCAAACGCATGAGGCATCTTTGCTCTGATCTTCTGAGAATCCCTTTTCCACACTACCTCAACATTTCCTTCTCTGAAAGACTCGGAGGCAGAAGGAATTCTGCAGTACATTTTAGGCTGTGGGGACAAAATTAATTTGGCCCTGTATTTGCGTCACTCTCCTAACACAAAAAAACCCACTGCTTGACCAAATGTCATTTGTGGCTTGCAGTGTATAAATGCAATTCCGTGTTAAAAATACAGGATTGCTTGTTCCTGGCTTCATTATGTGTTGATGCTAACGATATATGGATTGACCAGTGTATGACAGTTCTGCCCTTGAAGGATATCTAAGGCTCTTCTGTAAATATATTAATTGAATCGTAAATAAAAAAATCCAAGCCTAAACCAGTTTGTGAAAACTGCTTCTAAGTGTTCTATTCGTAATTTTGCCACTGCAGGCAGCCAGAGTGTGAAGCAGGTAAGAAGTTAAGCTAGCTCTTGACGTCAGTTATTCCTCATTTGGAACAATCTTAAACAATCTTCGACTCATATGCCGATCATTGATTAAGCCCCAGGGATGTTTCCTCTGGTGTTTCTTTGCCTTTATTACTATAAACAATGTAGTACTTTTCCAAACCACTTAGTTTCAGTGTACGGTCTACTAATAAATGCACCCTTATATATTTTTTTTCTCGTTAATACCTAGAAGACAGCTGATTTTCTGACAAACTCTGGGTCTCTGAAACACTCATCATTATCAGCAATAAGTCATGTTTATTTCTTAGTTGCACTCGAACATTAGAATTTATGCACAAGGAATATTTAATTCCTCTAACAGAATGATGAATTCTTGTATTTCTCCACAGAGTTGCACATTACTCACTTGGCATTTTCAGTTAAATTAATGTGTTAACTTAAAATAAATAGTAAGGAAAAAACAATAGCAGACATAGAGGCTTTATAATCAAGTAGCACGCTTATAGCCATAACTAAGGGACTTCTGGTGTTACAACAAAGCACCGATGCCTGCTTTCATGCACAGAGCACACACAGTGGTTTTAGATGGAATTAATTTCTCTCAGTGTCTTTTATTAAAAGCAAAGGAAGGCTCCAGTTCTCAGATTAATAATAACCTGTAAGTTATCATTTCAGCTGTTTTCAGTGAATATTGCATGAGTGCACCTGCATTTCATGTTTCTTCACAGTGGGGAACCCAGTAATATAGACTATTCAAGTCTTCTTCTTGGCCTTTCTCCATGTTGTTTCCAGAAGCCACTGCTTTGTCTTGCTACCTTCCATCAAAAGCCTTAACTCAACTAATGACAATTATTTTTCAGGGCAGAGCCACTGAAATAAGTGCAGCATCTGAAGCTTTCTCAGAGAAGTTGAAGACACTGTAACTACTAAGCCTAAGGCCTGGTAGGTCAGCCCTGGATTGCACAGGAGATGTGCTGTACAAGGTGCTGAAGCTGAACTTGGAGGCGTCAGCTCAGCACAGATGGGAAACCAGTGCAATGACTGATATAAAAGAACATCACACCAAGAGTAGCTGTTAATGGGAGAATTTTTCCTCTCCTCCCCATCTCTGGTAACAGTCAGGAATGGTTCTTTTTTCAGGCTAGCACTGCTCTAGAGCAAGGCAGAGCAGAGATGCTTGGCTTCTGAGGGACGATGAGAAAAGCTAGTATGCCCAAAGGTGAAGGTGGAAGGAAGGGAGCAGATCTGAAACAGCAGAAAAGACAGGTGAGTTAGTTTGCCCCTCTGTTTGCAAGCTGCTAGACTAGATATTATTCTTCTGGTTTCCAGTTTATTACCATTCTTTACAGAAAGCATATAATGTTGAGTCTTGTTTTTTTTGTTGTTGTTGTTGTTTGTTTTGTTTTTTGGGGTTTTTTTGTTGGTTTGTTGTTTTGTTTTTTTCTGGCTGATTATATATATCTATAGTGCTTCTTTAAATGAGAATGGCTCATCTAATGATGAAAATTGGTTCAATTGGACCAAATGCCTGTTTCTGCCATTTCTACCCACAGAAAAAAGTCAATGGAATGCCTTCCGAGTTTACAAAAATAATTCCCATTTTTTAATTCAGGTATTTATTCATGAGCTTTCAGAAGCACCAATTAAGAGCAGTACAATGCAGAGCACTGCACAACTACAAGTCAGCAGACTGGGAATTACGTATTTCTGTGGTCAGGTTCAGCCAGACCTGAAACCTTTCAGCTGGATCATGAAACACAACGATGTATGTATTCAGTAATTTGCTGCTATTGTTTCTTGCTTCTCTCAGTCATGTTCTAAACTTTGACAAGAAGGAAAGCCCTCCAGTCTCTTCACACATTTTTTTCTGTCTGAAAGGTGTTGAAGCATTAAGTAAGCACTGTTAGGGTGGTTCAGGACAAGAGTTTTTGTGTACATGATAACAACAACTGTTACTAGTTCTGAATATTGCTTTCACAGTACAATAGCTTATAAGTTTTTTTTCCTGTTCTATTGGATATCTGGAAATACTTGGATAACTAAAATTATTATTGTATTGGGTTTGCATGGCAAGATTGTAGAAGCAGAGGGGCCACTGTCAGAAGTTGTCAGAATCTTCCCTCAAAGTCCAATGGAGCCAATGCCAGCTGGCTCCCATGTGAACCCACTTCTGGCTAAGGCTGAGCCCATCAGCAAAAATGACACGGGGATAACATATTTAAAAAGACAGAGAAGGTGCTCCAGGCACTGGAGCAGTGATCAACCTGCAGCCCATGGAGGACCCCATGCCACAGCAGGGGGATGTCAAGTGGGTATGGGACCCCATGGAGAGACTGTGCTGGAGCAGGCTCCTGACAGGACTTGTGGAGAGAAGCCCACGCTGGAACAGACCTTTAGGCAAGAATTATGATCCTGTGGAGGACCCACAGTGGAGCAGCCTGTTCCTAAGTGACTACACCACAGAAGTTCATGGAGAACTACAGCCAGTGGCAAGTACTCACGCTGGAGGAGTTCATGGAGTGCTTCCTGTGGGATGGACTCCACACTGTACCAGGGGAAGTAAGAGAGGAAGAGGGAGCAGCAGAGACAAAGTGTGATGAACTGACCTCAACTCTGCATTGCTTTCTGGGGAGGAGGTAGAGAAGTCTAGAGTGAAATTAAGTCTGGGAAGAAAGGAGAGGTGGTGGTGGGGAAGGTTTTTTTAATATTTGCTCTTATTTCTCGTTATAATGCTCGGATTTTATTGGTAGTAAATTAACTTCCTCCAGTAGAGATTATTTTGCCCATGATAGTAATTTGTGAGTGATCTCTCCATCTTTACTTTGACCCACAAGCCTTTTCTCGTATTTCCTTCTCTTTGTTCGGCTGAGGAGGGGAGTGACAGAGTACCTTGGTGGGCATCTGGCAGCTAAGCAGTGTAAATCCATCACAACAATTACCTATCAAGGTATCACCAATTGCAGTAGCACAGCTTTGGAGTAAATTTAACTCCCTTTGAGACTAGTAACACTTTTTGCAAAGATACAAAGTGCATGCTACTCATATGCCAATGGTAGCTGCTATTAAATTAAAAAGATTAGCATTTTCGAAGCGTATTCTGAATGATACCATAAGTTCTAAAAGTTATTCTTTGTGAATGTTTCTATGTCAGCTACCTAAGCCATCCCTGTAGGGAAATGTCAGTGAATGTTTTTTGTAAGTCACAGATGACAGGTGGAATCTAGGACCCAGGAGCTGAAGAAGGAGCTGAACTGAAAGTGAAAGGACTGACCATGCCATGTAAGGAAGATGCTTGTACAACACGGCAGTGTCTGATTGGACGAGAGAGAAGTGATAGGAGAATTGCTTCTCAGTGGTTAGAAAAGTATAAACTATATGTAGACTATAAAAAAGTATTCTTGTAAACAATAAACAGATTTCTTCCTTTGACACTACATCTGTGTGGTCGTGTGTCTTTAGGGGGAGCTGGGTAGCCACACATCCCCATCCCCCACACATACACACTTTAAATGTGAAACAAACTTAATAGAAACAAGAGAAAATGCCTGGAAGAACTAGGAGAATTAAAGCACAACTACAAAGTATATCCAGTGGGAAAACTAACATTCTTAATCACTCTTTTGAGGCAGCCTGCTTCTCTCACCTCTTATTACACTATTCCTTACAGCTTTTCCACTTTGCCTTGTTCAAATCAGCATCCCTGCTGCAGGAATGAGAGCAAAATTATTGCTGTATAATGAAAGGCCAGGGATAAGGAATGGAATCCTCCACTATAGCTGAATTCAATAATGTGAATTCAGATTTGTGACAGATTAATGCTGAATGTGTAGGGACCCAATACATAATCTCCAAAAATACTGCTGTGTGTACAGGTAAGTAAACACTCAGATTAAACTCACTGAAAGCAGCAACAGAGGTTAAAAGAGAAACGTTGTTAACATGCAGTGCTACTCCTACACCAACAGCTGGTAAGCCCTTCGAAAAACATAAATAAACTAATTAGCCCTTCGAAAAACATAAATAAACTAATTAGACACAGAAGAATCTTTAGTGTAATGATGTCCAACCATGCATTGTACCATCCTCTTTGA
Organism: Serilophus lunatus; assembly: GCA_013399895.1. Taxonomy (NCBI): domain Eukaryota; kingdom Metazoa; phylum Chordata; class Aves; order Passeriformes; family Eurylaimidae; genus Serilophus; species Serilophus lunatus. The sequence continues at coordinate 225,047 of VXBA01002054.1, forward strand.
TAAGCAAAGGGGAAAAGGGAATCAACACAATTTCACTTTCAGGCATGTGACCTACTCATCAGTGACCTTTATCTAAGTAGCAGGATACCTTTTTGTATGGCTAAGAGGTGATGTACAGCAGCATTCTTGGATATACTAATTAGATAAAAAATACATCAATTTGTCTGCACCTTTTTTCTTTTTCAGTCAAAAGAGCTATATAACTCTGAAAATTCCCAAAAGAATGTATGGGAACACTTATCACCTGTGAAATAATATTTTATGAATTTTTCAATACCTATAAGAAATTACTGAAGACAAGTGATTGTACAAAGCAAAAAGACCTATTAAAAATTAATTATTGTATTTCTACCATTGATTTAAAAAAATTTCAGAGATGTTTACATTTCCTGGCATCAGACTGGGGAGAAGAAGATGGAAAGGGGAAAGAAGAATTCTACAAGATCTAAGAGATGACTATTGCAAGATGGACAACTTAATCAGTCATCATGCATATTGGGGCATGAACCTGTATCTACCTCTTTCTAGTGATTATTCTGTTCAGCTGGAGGTTGACTTAATTCACCTCTGTTTCTTCCTTTTCCATTTCAACAATCCTATCAGAACATAGGCATGGACCCAAGTTGGATGTTTCATCTCAAAGGTACATAGATAAATTGCACACTCATATTTCCAGAAGACTTGTTTTTCAGAATAAAATACAATACCAAAGCATTTGGTAGAATCAAAATATAAGTGATGCAGGTCAAATCCTGTGCTGTTATATAGTGATGCAGCTCAGTTTTAATCATCTTATTAGCAGTGGGTTTAGATTAGGTGAGGTTGTGCTCTGACACACATTTTAATGACATGTTTGAGGCATAGATGTTATTATCAAGAGCAGTTTTCCAAATTTTGGACAAGTGAAGAGAATGAGAATCTACAGCCAAAAAAGAAATAGTCTTGGAGTGAACTTAATACTGAGGAAATAGCCAAGATTCCTATGGCCCAGCCATAGGTTCTTCTAAACTTAGAGACCTGCAAAATCATAATAATATTTTCTTCTTTTTCATTTAAGAAATATCGTGCATATTCTTAGAGATGTGCAAAAACTACTTATTAACCACCTGCAACTCTTCCATTGACTGTGGGAAACTACTATTTCATCACAATGCCAAAGCCTACTTCAAGTGTTTTGCAAAGTCATTTACTGCTTGATGAAATGCAAACAAAGAATTTAAATTGCATAACACTTCATGCAGACAAGATTTCAAAACAGAGAACTCTGAAAATTTTGGTGGATCACAGAAAAGGATACTCCAGGCAGGGGCTCTATTCACCAGTAATGTCTTCTGAACTATGGAGAGAAATGAATTAGTTTAGCACTAAATAATCTGCCTGCCATCAATTGTACAAATCAGCGTAAATCTCCCTACAGCAGAGGAAGAGCACAAATACTGGATCACACTCTTTCATTTTCATTGGACCACTCATCCACTCACAAGATATAAGGTGTGTATTCTACCAGACACTGGCAGCAGTTGGAACATTTCTTTCATCTTAAAAAAGATCTTAGTCACCCATTATTGTAATCTTTACATTTATAGTAATCTGCCAGTTTCTACTCGTATTTAATGTTCTAACTGTACATGGGATTTTATGTCTCAGTTTATATTTGTAATATGAAACAGTATTCTCCTACAGATTTTTCAAGGAAAGCTGAGAAAACACTATTTTTTAAGAATACAAGGGAAGATATAGGGAAAAGAGAATCTTTTTTTCTTTCTTTTTTTTTTAGTGTTAGGAGACCAATAATATAGAGTAGATATGATGATGATGATGATAAGTAGTGCTTGAAAAGACAATTTCATTCATAAACTCACTATTGTATTTTATCAGTAAGAATTACAAAATTTGCTCCCTGAATTGCACATTTTATTTTTTTATCATTCAATATTTTATTTCCATATAAAAAATTTCCACTAATGCATAATTCCTCTAAGAATATTATGGGATTATTTGCAAAAGACATTTTTTACTTCCCTTGAGCTTTCCATTCTAAGCAGTAAATGATGCTGCCAAGTATTTGGATGGGCTCCAGGAAGAGGAGTAGACTAACAGCATATACGCTGGATGGAAAAGGACTATAGACAATGGAATACAGCATATGCATATGCTTACCTCAAAAAAGCCATCCTGCTCTCGCAATACATTTTTACTGTTGTTCTCTTCTGCCCACTCTAATGAATACGTTATGGTCTTCACCTTTATAGCGCCTATCTTACAGCATAATTGTGCAGTGAAAATGTTAATTACAGCAACATGCCATACTAAAAGAAGGATTTATTCATTCTACTTACACTGTTTTTTAGTCATTTAGCATGACAGCAGATTTGTAGAATTAATTTACTACAGATTTCATTTCTTGTAAAAGAGAACATCAGATTTTTGCCTCATGCCAGCAGGCACCACTTGTCCCGCTTGCTCCTGTGAGAACCTTGTAAGAAACACAGGACATACTGGCAGTAAATTATATCTATAGAGATCACATTGAAAAAAACCCACACCTAGATTTTGACATTGCTGAAATATCCCAGTTTGGGTGTACATGGTTCTCTCTTCTCTTTTCCATTTCTCTCTCTTTGACAAAGTTAGTCTGTTTGTAGTGCATGGTATTTGCACACTTTCACCAGGATATGGAGCAGGAAGTCTGGGAACTGGAGGCCCATTCATAGTCAGGATTCAAGGAAGACCTCAGAAAGTGGGGATGCCTTTAAATAAAAAAAAAAAATTAATTTAAAAAAAAAAAAATCATAGTAAGTCCAGCTGCTTGGGGTAGGAGTAAGTGAGCTCCACAAGCTATGCAAAAAGTCCCTACCCTATTTCCCAATATTCTTTGTGGCTCATGAAGATACAAGTTCTGAACCCATTCCTATACCTCATGAGAGCAAAGGTTTGGAAAGTAATACATTCCCTTATGCCATAAGGTTCTCAGTCTTTAATGTAATTTTTCAGGTGCACATAATAGATTTGATTGTGATCATCTGGCCAAAAGAGTATATCAGGACAATGATAGAAAAAATTGCAGTCATTAAGTTTTGAGTTTATTGCCTCAGAACGTAATTCCATGGTCTACAAAATGCACAAGCCAAATAATATATGTGCTATATTATGTGCCCAAGCTGCTTTTCCAGGAACAAACAAACAAACACTCATATGTACTTTACTGTGTGGCTCATTTCTATAGGGGCTAAAGTTTTGCTGAAGACTTTATGGCTTCCACATAGCACTTGTGGGTTTCTATACATTGCACTTCTCTGCTTGTCCAACAAACTGAATGTATCATATAAAATACTGCCAAGTCTTTATCTTCATATTACTAAATAAATTTTTATATACTTAGTTTCAGCATCATTTTTTTTCCAGCTATAACAGTGGAATTTACCAAAAAACCACAATCTAGTACCCCAAACTGAAGAGAATAAATCTCAATTTAAAGAACAAAAATGACACGAAAGAAAGATTGGGTAAAGTTTAAGCCAATGAAAGTATGAGTCATTATTATATAACAAGCAAGTTTGATATATTTTAAGCTGAAAGAAAGAGGTTGAGAGGGGAAGAGAGCACAGAAGTGGGAGTCTGCGGGGGAACTGAGGTAAAATAAGTGGGTATGTAAAAATTTATGAGCACTATTAGGGACCTATATGCTCTCTTAATTCTTGTTTACTTACATTTTTTTTAAGTCTCACGTAGGGCTCTCAAAAAATATTGACTGTTTCCATCCCAGGGGATGAAGTATCCATTCAAACCATATTAATATATTTAATTGCTCTAGGCATTTATTAGGCAATTTCTAGGTAACTTTGACAAACTTATTCTGTTCATAGAAGACACAGCTGGGTAGAAATTAGTCTCTAAAAATACTTTCACACAACCTGCTTGTTTTCTAGTCACTGTCTTCTTATGTTATGCTCATTCCATCTGTCAATAGATATGAGTCACACATTCGACCTTTCAGTTTCACTTGCGCACATAAATTTCTTCCAATTTCCTGTGAAACAAACACTTTTAACTCTTCAGAGGCTAGCAGTTAACACATACAGCATGCTAGAATGGCTAAGGTAGAAGGAAGCTCTTATGCTGATATTAGCTTTCCAGTCTTCACTGCCATTTGAATTTAGGCTCTCTCCAATTTACTGCCCACCTTACTGTTAACTTTCACTGAAAAAGTGGCAGATATGTGGACTTCCACTTCAAAAATCACAGTCTAACTATATCTTCAAAGAAAGCTAGAGAAGCAGATACAAGTCATTTCTGACATTACCAGCCATGATTAGCATTGAAGAAAAGCTATAATTTTAGCATTTTTAAATCTGAAGCAGTCAACATTTAGTTCAAAGCTAACTTAAAGACCCATGATTGCCCAGATGCTATCCCACTGACACAAATTATGATGCCTTTACCAAATGATACTATTTTTTCTCTCCACAAACACTATAAACATCTCCAATATGAACAACAAAAGGACATGGCTACAAAGATCACAACAGAAAATTTGAAAGCTAGAGCATTATTCTGAGTTTTGAGAGTATATTGTCTTATATTTTCTTTCAGGCATGGTGCACAATTTAACTCAATCTTTTATGAATTTTAAAGACAAAGGGGGAAAACAGTTTTAATAAGAATCGCTAAGATGGACTCCTGAAAGAGAGACTAAATTCTGCCAATGACCTGGTAAAGAACAGAGACTTGACTGGTACAATTTTTTGGCAGATCTCATTTGCAAGCTCATTTAACTCGTTGCTGTTGAAATAGCAGCTCAGCAGTGAGATGCTTTAACAGAACAGTAGACTCAATCTTTCATTAAGCATTACAATATCACACAAGGTTTTGTAGTTTGGCCTTATAGTTCCCTTCCAAAATACACCAGGCTTGAACCAACTCTAATGTCATCCTATCAAAACTACTTTAACCATCTAAGCAAAGTAATTTTTCCACTGAGATTTCTCTCCATACAGAAAATAGGGCCAAACCTGACGCTCAAAGCCCATGGCTGCTGGATTGGATGAGGGGATGAGCTGTGGCTGAGATGGCACTGGAACAGCTCAAGCTTCCATGCCTGTACTCCAGTGTGCAGTCTAAAGGTACTGGTGAGGTCTCAGAACTGTCATGTGGGAGAAGCACTTTAGATAACACTGCAAAACGTGAAAGCACCCAGAAAATCTGCTATTGACTTATGAATGAAAACAATTTTTGACCTTTGGTCATTGACACATTAAATAATAAAACAACTCACAATCTGCTGATATAAAGGGTACGTGCTCCCAGATATTTAAGTACAGACTAGCCAAATTTATGAATACAAGATGACATTGTACATGTACATACCTGGCCTTTGTGTTAAAAATCTTTCCTTACAAAAAACATTCTTATATGATTTGTTTTACTTCTGGTGAGTTACTCTCATTAAAAGAAAAAAGTAGTACTGAGGTAAGTAGCAGTCAGGAAATTTGTGCATTGGTTCCTGAACTGAAGAAAAGGAAATACATGCAGATAAATATAAACAACACCAAAACCAGAGGCTAAAATTAGCAATAAGCAATATTAGTCGCTGTTTGGTTTTTGTTTTGTTAAGTGAGGGGGGAGGGGGGTGTGTGTCAGTAGGTTAACGTTTCTTATTTACAGGGTTTTTTTCTTTTTCACAGTGTCAAGAACCATGCAAGCCACATTTGTATCGTGATATTTTGGGCATCATGTGCCTGTAGGCTAAATTAAAATTATCATTCTTCAGGTTCTTTATATTTATTAGTTCAGATGAACAGTTGCCATTGACACACAGCTGACAGTAACACCTACACTGTTAAAAAAACCCCAAACCAAAAACCATGAAAAAAATCTGTTAAGTGACTGCTCTGTCTAAACAGGAAGCTTCTATGTGTCAGACTCTATTTTTCAAAAATATTTATGATACATGGTCCATTTACAGATCTACATGCAGTCTGCTATTCAAGTCTCTTGAGCAACTTTTCTTCAACTTCCAAAAATGTAAATACTTATTATTGCTCAAACTTCTTCTCACTGAAGTCAATTCAACTTAGAAGATGACTATCAGAACATGTGTGATGACACAGCAACCTAGTCAGGCTGAAGTCGGTGTGTATTTGTTTCTACACAGAAACCCGATTTTATTTTTGGTAAGACCAGATTTTTATTTCACAAATTAGGCAAAGAAAAGAATAAATGAGTTTAAATACATTCATAGTACAGACTAACAAAGAAATGCTAATATGAAGATTTAAAATAAATTTTTCACAGGGACCATTCACTGTCCAAATTTTATTTCTAATTATGAAACTATGACTTACAATACAGATTCTAATTTAAGGCTAATTTAAAATACAAATAAGTACTTTTTATGTTTTGACCATACTCCAAATTAATTAAAGTCAATGGGGTTTAGATTAAAATCAGTCAAGAGTAAATATCTATTTTAATGCCTGATTTAATGACCTTCTTTAGTTATTAGCAAAATCCAAGACAATCAGTACAACTAGAACGAAGGAAAGAATTAAAGATAGTTTGCATCTAATTTCTCTTAAAGTTCTTCACAAACACCAAGGAAGTGGTCCATATACTGATAACAGTCACATTAAGAATGGGAAATACATAGTTTTAAATTATTTACCAAATAAGCACTTGCATCAGGTGACTCATCATTTGATACAAACTTTTTAGCAGAGATCCAGTAACTACCGACATTTATTTGTATCAGAGAAGTCTTGACTAGGGAAGGTAGAACTTAAGAGTGGTCTTTTGGGTTGAAATTCTTGTCTGAGGCAATGTCAATAACACAAGACTTTTACACTTTAACTTGGAATTTTGCTATAAAAAGAAATGGCATCTTACATTATTATAATTTTTCTTAAAGTTTCTAAAAAGTTTAAGTTTAAAAACCAAATGAAAAAAATGCAATATTGAGTGCATGTTCATACTTTCCCAATACTTAATTAACTGATAGAACTGATCTAAAACACCCAATAATTGACCAAGTGTTATTTTCAGCTATGTTTTCCAACTGCAGCTACCAGGAAATTTATTAACTGATTGCAAATATCTAAAGAAGAACTTTATTAAAGTTTCCAGAGAGCAACAAATTTCACATGTCATTCAGTTTCTGCAGGTTGATCTGGAACCTTAAGTTTAAACAAATGATGCAGAATGGGACTAGATTGATTATGATTTAGCATAATAATATGCCCAGACTCCTTCATCTGTATGCTGCAGGGTTTTACAGCTAGAAGCTGCATTAAAATTGATTAAAGGCAATGTAGCTTCTGTTGGATGGTTCTGTGGATCTTTGAGACGCCAAAACAATGCAGCATTCATATTTTTTGTTCACAAGAAAGCCTCCCAAGTATTTTCCTTGTTTTATTTAATGAAATGTCTTTGCTCTATGTAACTTGATTTCCTGGTTTGATGCTGTTTCACTATTTCCACTCTTAGGTCATTGCATACTACCGTTAAAGATATTAAGCTGCTGTTATCAGCAGGTTAGAGACACAAAAATATTTGATATTATTAAAGGATATGGGAGACATTTAAAGTCCTTCAAGTCAGATCATTGTAAAAGCCCTAGAATCAATAAAGGTTTAGAGAAGTCCTAAAATAATGAGTGCATTTAGTGATTATTACATATACAAGACAATTAATGTTAGGCTTATGGGCTTGATAGATGTGTACAGATGCACTGCAGAGTAGGAGGATAATATGCGTGGCTACATGGGATAGAAGAGGTTTTGTTTTGGGTTGGGGGTGTTGTAACTGCTCTGAATAGCTTCATTACACAGCTAAGACAGTTGTTCTGCTAGTGCTAATTAAACCTTGGGGAACAATTTGTTGAGGTAACTGGAGAAAATTTGGATGAGAGCAAGAGGAGAAATTTGAATGGTTTTATCTCAAGCAGAAGCAGACACCTTAAAGTTCCAGAATTCTGGTATTCCAGGAAAGGAGCTACCTGACTGATACTGTAGAGAAGTAGAACCTCCAGCTTTCCACTGAAGCTTACAGATGTTTGCAGTACATGGCAGGATTGAGTCCTTTTAATGCAAGTCCATTACTACATGAAAAACCGCCTTTTTCTTAAATGCATCCTTTTGGATAGTTGTACTATCACAAAATATTCCTCAGTTTGCCAGGATTGCATTAGGGAATTTATGGTTGCGTACAAGAAGCAGCCCAGGCAGTGGCTTTTAATCACTGAATATTTTTCTGTTCCTTTTTCAAACGCTTGTTAACAAATGAAGGAACCACTCCTCTTTCAGCAAAGAAGTTCCTATAAGTACTATTTGCTTTCATTAATGACAGCCATCCTAGCAACATCATTGAAGGCTGTGCCCTTATGCTCTCATGTGAGCTTGTATCAAAGATGGACTGCTAGCACAGGTAATGTCTGATCTTTCACCTAAATGTGAATTTAAGTGGAGACTGTTTTTTCTTCTAGGTCACAGCTTAGAGAATTGAGAACAGATAAAAAGCAAACAAGATAAAAGAGACTGTTTCCTTGCTGACAGAAAAAGTGGCAAACTGGGAAGTAGTCTAGGGATCAAACAAAAAAAACCCACAACAAAACTAGCAACAATTCTCTGCCAAGGGGAGGTGGAGGGGCAAAAAAGGGAAGGAGAAAGTGTTTTCTAGACTGGCTAGTTGAGTTAGAGCTGACAGAGAAACAGAGCAAGCAGCTGTGAGATATAAACACTACAACTTTGTTGTGGATTTTCAAGGGGTAAAAACACAGGAGAAATATAGTGAGCCATCTGAGGGCAGGCAAGAGACATGCAAGTATACCTGCATTTGTGTATTTGGGGAAAACTTTTTGCTCAGATAATACTTTAGAACACTGGAAATAAAAGCATCCCTTTTTTTTTAGATTCTCAAAAGCCTCAACACTTTTTAATCCAAGAAAGACATACTTTGGAAAAATAATAAAATTGATTTATTTGCTGGGAAACACCATGGAAACTGAATAAAAATAAAACCCACAAGTTTTCCCTTTTCAAACACAAATGTCCCTCCTCATTTTGACTTCTCGGATACTTTTAGTTGCAAAAGAACAGTGAAAACACATTTATTTTACCAAATCCAACCCTTTTGGTAAAGTATCTTCTTCCAGAGTTCCGTGAATTTTCCATCCTTTATAACTTTTCAAGCACTTCACACATCTCCACTTCTCTTCATTATCTTATTTCCTCAATCCCCTGCCTGCCTTCACTCCTATCTAACCAACCTCTCTGCTCCTATTTCTCTCTACAAGTCTGTCGTTTTGAGACCTTGTTCACAGTTACTGCTCTTCTTTCCTCTCAGATTGCATTTCTACACACATCCACTGTGCATTAGCCTTCTCCACTCAGCTTCCTCCTGCTATCATAAACTCCAGTCATCTTTCCTTGAACAAGCTTCCTTCTGTTCCTTCAGGGAACAAGGCCAGAAAGTGACCATCTTGTAAAAGGACAATCTAAGCTTCTGTTCTCCCAGGATAAAGGGGGACACAGTAATAATTTTTAGGTCTGTTGGAAAGGGCAGTTTCTAAGTTTGCTACTTTTTTGTCATAACCTGCAGTACATACATTTGGTGTTAAGAAAACATTTTTAAATAATGGGTGTGCATGTCTAAATAACACATACAATATGTTTCATTTGTTTTGAGGATGAAAAAAATCCAACAAAAAATCCCCACAAAAATCCAAACACACACACAAACACAAATAATCAAACTCAATACTAAATAAATTATATTCAACACTGAAATCCTCAGGAGCTTTGTGGATAATGAATGTTTGAATTCACAAAATATTTTTTTTTATGCAGAAAGAAATCACCTAGCCTAAATATTTTTCCTTTAATGTGTCTTAAAAGTTCTTAAATACCTTTGGGGATTCTGCTGTTAGCACATAATTTATCTAAGCACCAAGAAGAACGAAACAGCAGTTTTTGTTTATGGGACCTAAAGGTGGTCATGCCAGGCTATTGAGTACAATCTTTCTGGAGGTTTAGCAAAAAACAACTGTCCTCCCTTCAGAGAACCCCTCCCAAAGACTCCTCAGTCCCTCAAGAGCATAAAAGGTGGCCCATTTAAATGCCTAGAGGACCTAACTTTAAATAATTTCAACTCTTAATCAATTTTACGAGGATTTGTTATTAGATTTATTTTTAAACACAGGTTGTATTCTACTTTGTGAAAGCATAATACCTGTTATGAAGAAACTAAGCTGAATCCTTTTTGTCAAAGGAAGGGATTGATGTACTCTTGAACATAAAGTTGTCTTCTGAACTTTCAGGATGTGAACTGCCTTTTAATTGTTAACTTCCATAGAGCCTATGCTCAGAAAACCCAAAGGCAAAATGGCAATGAAAATAAATTACCAGCTTCCTCAGAAAGCAAGGAAGAGCCAGTTTAGAACTTCAGCATTATGAGACCCATAATGTCAATCCTTTCAGGAGAAAAAATGCAGGCAATAGATAGAAAGATCTGGTTAGTCTGTTTCTTTACAAATTAATTTAAGTACTGCGTATGACTTTTCTGACATGTAAATCTTTCTTTGAAGGTTCAAATCATACATAATTATTCACAGCCTTCCACATAGAGAAAAACAGTAACTCAAACACAGTCTGAGTGATGAAGATGTTTGAACCAATGTTTAAGACCTTTACTAATACTCATGGGTATCATTTATCTGTTTCAATAGATCAAGGATAACAAGAGAATATGGAACAAATTAACAATCCAAGAGACAACTGAAAAGTATTAGTAAAGTTTGATATTGATAAATTATGAAAGTTTACTCACCAAAAGAAGTTTGGCAGAAATGTCCACTCTGTTTCCAGAGTTAGAATTCGACAGTTCAAGTTCATTTCAAATCCAGCACTATCCTTATGGGGTTTTTTTGTGCAATCAAAGAGATGAACTGAAGAAGTATAAAACATTTGTGCATATCTTGCTTTAAGTCTATAATTCCCTTTCATAAGACATTTTCTACTTTAAGTACCCTATAATAGCCTTTTTCAAGCAAGAAATCAGTTTTTGTTTAGAAGTCAATGTTACACATATGATTTGAGTTAAAGTCCAAGTATTAATGCTGTTTTATCACACTATATATATATGTGTATATATAAACACTTGACTGCCTGCTTAGGCCAATGAAGTCTGAAAGAAGTAGCAAAAATGAAAATAAATTATGGTTAAGCCTAATGTACAGGGTAGAGCCTTGGCTCAGGTTCAAGGCAGCAGAGATTCAAAGAGGTACTGAAGATGTACCAGGACCTAGAAATTCTGCAGTGAAGGATAGATGAACCAGAATACAACTGCATGTCTAACACCAGTTAGATTTACCTTGTCACCCACACTTTACATTGAGAGGTCTTAAAGAGAAAAAGCTGGTACCATCAGAAGTTAAAGCTAGAGGTAAGTCAGATGAAGGACTAGCAAAGCCTTTTGAATCATTGCAAAGGCCCTGTGCAGTAGACAAGACATAATATGAAGACAGACAAGAATAAGACAAGATGGATAAGATTTGCTGTTTAGGAGAGCTCAGGCTATGAAGAGAGCCAAGTTGTTTGGAGGCTGTGGACTCCTTACAGAGATGCTAGAAATAGAATGTGGTTCATGGTAGAGTCTGGCATTTGGAGGTGTTAAAACCAGGCTTCAGGCTCAATTACAGTTAGAGCATAAGGCATAATTCATCCTACAGTGATTTTAAAGGAGATTGAACACTAGAACTGATACAGCCGTTTAGGGTTAAGACCAGAGTCTACAAACAAAAATCAACAAAAATCAAAATGCATTGACAAGAACAATGCTTACTACTCAATCGCATAGGATAAATCAGGACAATAAGAATAAATTTAGGATGAAAGTTCAGTTCAGACATAGATGCAAATGAATTTTAGAAGTGTCAAGAGATTAGGATGAAGCTGTAAGTCACTTGGGATTTGGGTTATGTCCTATGTGGGCAGAAATTCCTAAATTACCAGGCTGCACAGTTTAGGGTGGGAATGGAGACAATGTAAAATTCAGTGATTCAAGCCCAGATTTATATCACAGTGCCAAAGCAGCCACAGGTCTAGGACAAGAATTTATACTGGCAGTGGCTGGGAATAAATTTGAAATAGGCAGAAATCCCCAAGCTTGGTTAAGAAAAAAGTGGGAGCTTTCTTAAGAGATTTAAGGCAAATACAGTGTTGTAAACTGGTAAAATAATAGTGAAATAGAGATCTGAAAGTGTCACAAGGACCAAATGTTTTGGTGGAAGGTGTAAGTGTGGTACATCTGATTTGCCAGGGAAAAAGATCCGTCAACTTTCAAGTAAACTATGTGAGAACCTAAAAAAGTGGGAGCAAACACATTCTTACTACCTCCTTTTAACAGTACTTTTTGTGCAGATGGCCCAATTCCCCAAGACAGCACTTCGAAAGTAGAGAATAAATGCATCATAGGAAATTTCTCTTGAAAGAAGTTATAGGTTCGTCCCACTGCCTTTATGCACTTTTTCTGTATTTTATAACTCAGTTTCATTTGAGGATAAGCAAATGTCCTTATGTAAATTCTGTCCAAAACTAAAATGCAAACTTGACTTTTTATCCATCGACCCTAACTAAAAGGAATCAGGCAGAAATGATTCCCAGTTAAAAAATTAAGTTAATTTTACTGAAATGCCTCAACAGACAGAAAAGGTTTTATTAATGTTTCAATTTTTTGTGTTCTCTGTATCATTAAGAAACTGTTTATTGAAGAATATTTCTGTTTAGAACTTTTAAAAGTGTAGTTCTGAATTTGACAAGCCTGAGAACAAGCACCAAAGACTCACACCATCTGAATACTGTGTAATCAGCAAGATGAATTATTTTGAAGAAAGGAGGATCTAAAATAGCATAAAGTTTCCCACAACCAGGGTATGATATTTTTTCCATTTAAACAGTCGGTCTGAACGTAAGGCATTTCAAGTTTGTCATAGATCAGTAGTCAGGTACTAAGTGTTTTACTTCATCTGCATGATAGTATAAACAGCTACACGTTCTGTTTGTTCAGTGCAGGCTGCCTTTCTTCGTTTAATTCATTTTGTTTTTCTTACACCACACAGGTAGCTGAAGAATGTTTCAGTTACATTGGCTGTGAACAGCAGTCATACCAGGTCTCAGCACAAAGGCAGGCTAGTTTTTGATGAAGTGGTTTTGTTCAAGAAATCCACTGTCTTAGAGCTTTGTCTCCCACATCACTCTTTCTCCACCTACATAACATTTTGTCAACTGGTGAATCACTGGATATTGTCAGTGTGGTTGGCAGCATCTTTCAGGCATATGGCACAGCTGTAAATGGCTACTCAGGCCACACAGTGTGTGAAAGCGAGTTCAGATTTCTACTTATGCCTTTGGTTCAGGTTGTGAGCCATAGGGACCAGCACAAAAGTCATATATATCATAAACTCCTCACTTGAGTGTGAATCCATAATCACTCCAGCAGCAGCAGACCTAGGTCATCACAGACAGCACTTTTAGGAAAAAACAATCAAGTGTCTTCACTTTCTCCTATGCATCTTCTTAATGGATTGGTGAAAAAACCCAGCAGTGCTGAAGATATCATTTCCCCTTGCATGCTCCTATAATGAAATAGGCAGCTGGGATAGAAGAAAGACTAAGGGAAGAAAATGCAGAGGAAAGTACCATTTTGTATCTTTTATGAGCTTTTTTACTATGTCTTGGGGGGAATATACAAATAATATTTTTTTAAAAAGGGAGCAAAAAATAACACGATAATATCCTTCTTAGAAGTAAGTATATGCAGTTGCAGAAACATCATTCTGCTTCTGTCAAGAAGTTTACTGGATAAGCCAGGCAGTCGTGTTTTGCAGTGCCAATAGAGCCTGGGCAGATCATGGCAGTACTCCATTAACATCTGGGTAGTGGATAAGGGGGGAAGAGGAAGGCAAACTGACTGATATTCATTGCCTGCAGTTGGTATAGGACGCCATTGCTGGTGAAATAAAACTCTAATCATAGAAGACAGCTGATTTCTCCTCTTTTTCTCCTTTCTCAGTCAACCATAGCCTTCTGCAAGTAGCAATTCAGAGGAGTGTTTTTTTATTCGAGGAGGCATGGCTTCATAGTCTACAACTATTTAACGAACAATAGGCACCCCAAGAGCTTTTCGACAGCCTGTGCCTGTTAAGGTTTGCTGGAGATAAACATTTGAGCACTAGCTTTGGTGCTTTAAGCATGGTAGGTTCATGTGTGTGGTGAAACATTGCTACTGCTAGAGTTGATTAAAAAGGAACAAACAAGGAGTAAGAGGTCAATAATTAAGCAAGTTCTCCAATAGTGACTCATTTACATAGAGGGGTTTTTTTTGCTATGCTGCAGTCAGTGCAGAAAACTGAGGAGTAATTATTGTATACTATGAATACAACAGCATGACATTTTTTTCTTTCTTTGTATCTTTGTAACTTTTTATTTTTTTTACAAATATAACAAGACAATTTGGATAGTAAGGGTAAGGTGTGGGTTTGTGAGAATTGGGTTTAAGCCGCCTTGGCAACTTCTTCACTTCAGAGGCAGATTTCTGTATGTCTTAATTTAAAGACAGACAGTTTATGCCTTAATATTTTTCTCTTTTGACAGAGATAGATCCAACTGGCGTGATCTACTTCCAAACCATGTCTCACTAATAAGTCCATGAGGCACTTATACAACCACTATGTAGTCCTACTCGTAAGCACAGGGACTCATTTCTGCATTGAATTAAATTTCATTGCAGTTGACCATAAGAAATAGTATAATTATGTGTGCAATACTTGACTGACATATCAGATAAGACATTGAACATCTCCAGAGCATTCTTTCAAGTAACAAATTGTTTGGCTGCTTATAGTCAATGTTTTTGTCTTCATTTTCAAAGTGGGAGCCCCAAATGAATTCACCACCCAACTGAATTCTCAGTACCACAACTCCAATATTTATAATGTGCAATTATCCTCATCGTGAAACAGTAGCTAGGTCATATATTGGTACAAAGTACACAGAAAATAAAACTGAAAAGACAGCTTAAGCCATCTGACCTCTTCTTTCACAGTTCCAAACATCTCTCTTACTACTCTGTTTCTGAAGGAAGCATTGCTGGAGAAGCCATTTCACACCTGCAGAAATAACTTTGTTGAATGATAGGGTGGATGAAAGCATAAAATATTTTTATTGCTCAAGTTTCCTCATAGAACCAGCGTCTGGCTGCAGGGCACTTCCGCCTACGGATCGACATAAAAATGATCCTGCTGTATATAATCTGTCCTCCCCCACTGGGCAGGGGTAATGGGAGAAGGGAATTCTTTAGTTACTACTCTGCCTAACTGGAAGACAGACATTCCCGTAAAACTGTGTGTGGGAGCATTTCACAGTGAAACCAAAACACTGTTAAAAGTAAATTCAGTGAACTACTTCTCATGCAGTGCAGCTGCTATATGAAGAGATGAGGATATTTTATTATACACACAAAATGCCAGACACCAACTCCACTGCAAAGCCAGAGAGAGCACTCTCTTTTGTGTCCACAGGATGCTGTTATTAAGGGTGTGACCAAGCCACACCTTCAGTGTCAGTCTCTTATCAACCTGAAGAGCTGAGGGCAATATGTACCTTGTTGTTTCCAATTGTAACTGTTGTAGTCCTATTAAATTTGTGTTCAGAGATTACACAATCAGCTAACGTAAATTGACATGACACTCTTGACTGCCTACTTATTTCAGATTTGTGCTGCTAAGAGAATGGAGATGGGCTAGCCTTACATCACCACCATGAACTCCTGTTTTACGAAAAAATTCATTGCACCTAGTTGCTTCATGAAGCATCAATTCAAGGACATACTGAATAAAAAAAAAAAAGTCTTACTGAAACTATGAGGTGTTAAATTTTAAATTTTACTGTTGTGATGGTTAGGTACCTGAGTGACACTGAGAATCACATAGTATTGCTTTGTTTTGCAAGTTTTAACCCCGATATGGCAAAACAACGAGCATTTATTCTCTGCCTTATACTCAGATCAAATGGACAACATTGAAATACTTTATGTTTAATATAATTGATTTTACACACCAAGAGGAATAGTTAAACACAAAAAGCAATGGCAATCTCTAAACTCCTACTTTTTTTGATCACATTTCAATATAACTTGTTGCAGAACAATCAAAAGTGTCAAAGTGAAGGGAAAAAAGGCAGTCAAAGTTAAAATTCAGTCAGGACAACCACACCTTTCATAATAAACAGAACATCAAAATACTGATGACAAAATAATTCTGCTTGGAATAAAATCCTGAACTTGTTCTGTATTCCCAATTCATACCAAACGGAACCAAAAGCTTACAGCATTGCAATGTCATGAATGCCAGTGGAGTAGAATTAAAGCTCCACACTTGGCCTGAGCAAGTCCATCTACTCCTTATCTGTAATTTCAGCCCAGAAAACGTACTCTTGTATATGTCCCAATGTGACTTCATGTCTCAAACATTTGTAGTTTAGGTTTCTCTGTCCTTCAAGGCAAAAAGATTAATATTTGCGGAAAATATTTAAAGAACTGTTGATTTTTTTTTAACTCCAGGACCATTATCACCTCATGTTCTTAGGGCAATCTGAGGGAATGAAAACAATAGTCTTTATTCATAAAACATATTTTTGGGAGACTGCTTCGCAAGTTACTTTCAAGATGCTGTCAAAAACATAAAAATACCAGAGAATTGACAAATAGGTATTAGCTGTTAGTATTACTATACACACATAGTAATGAGCTTTGCGTAAGAAAATACTACATACTTTAGCTGAGTCTATGCCACTGTTCCATCTAGACAAACCAAGAGAAGCTTCAGCTTCTGCTATTTTACAGTTCTGCAGCATTATTTCCACATGGAGACATTAGCTGTTTCTATGAAGAAAGGTAATGCTCTTGTCCTGCACTGGACACATTAACCAAGAAGTAGTCCTGGAGCCAGCACAACCAAATAGAAAAAGTCATTTTTCTATAATTTCTCATAATAATTTCTTTATCAGTTTTAGATAAAGAAGCTTTAATTTCTATCAGATATTTGAGATTTCTTTATTAGTTCATAACTGGACACAGTTATTTGACCTACTAAGTAATTATTCTTTTTTGACCTGTGTATTAACTAACCATAAAGAGATTTTGTCTTGCAGAAAAGAACCCAAATTCTTTCTCATCTGGAACACAGCAAATTTTCTTTGTTCCTCAGGAAGACTTCTCCTCCAAAGCAGGCAGTGCAGTTCTAATCAGACATTATATTTTCTGATACACAGGGCATAAGTCTTCCAGTTTCTTACCAATAAACAAATTCTTCCTTAAAGCTGAGCGAATTTGAAGGGACTATGCAGCAGGACTTGCACATTTTTCAGTTCTAGAGTTTTAGTTCGGTCCAGTTTTGTGGAAACCCCCCACACTGTCGGTGTTCTACGTTGTTGTGCCTTACACTGGGGCAATTACACTGCTGATATAATACACAAGCACTTTTTGACTACAACAGTACTACAGGCTGCATGACTACATTTTTTCTGTGAAACTGCAGTTTGATGGATATTTAAATTCAAGTGTGAATTCAATTTAAACTAAAATAGACAACATAATTAGCTTTTCTTCACTAAGGCTGATGAGTAGAGATAAAGGACTCAGTGACTGGAAATGAAAACTGATGTTACTCTACATTTTCTACTCTGAACCACTTTAACTTTGCCACTAAAACAAACATAAAAAAATTCATAATCACATTCAATAGAGTGAACACATCATCTTTATGTTCCTTCTTAGCCATAGGTTAATAAGTTTTTTGTGTGTGAGTTGCAATGGAGCTTTTAATCATGAAAGTATAGTATAAGTTATAAAATTTAGACATAATACTGTATCTATGATCCCCAATGAACTCAGTATATTTAACACTGATGTAGAAACATTTCATGTTTTTCAGTTATCATACAATATGTATTAAAAATACTGCTTGTATTGATTTGCCATGGCAATAATAAAGGACTTTTGTGCTATAGACATCTTGCTATTCTGCACAGAGACTTAGTTGATGCCATAATGAAACTCGTGCCATCAGTTCCAGCACTGAGCCCTTCTATTTCGAAGGTATTACACTGAGAGCAAGATGGTCGGAGGCATCATTTTCTCCATGGCAAGGCCACCAAAGCCAGATGTCTCCACTATGCTAGTGAAAACTATAAACAAAGGCACTCTTTGAGCCTGAGAGATGTACTCCCATTAATCTTTACAGGGAACTAGGTCAAAGAAGCCCCAAGGCTTCTCTGAACTACATAAGCAAGCAGAGGCCTATAAAGGGATATTTCTATAGCTGAGAATGCCTTGTGCAAAATAACAAGACGAATAATAGTCTTTCAGAACACACCCATGCACTGGATGACAGGAGAAACAACAATGTCCGAGTTACTCCTTAGCTCAAGAAACATCCTGTTAGCTTGCTAAGCCAGTTTGGGGGTGTGGGGGTGTGAGGGGAAGTCTGTACAAAAGAAACCCCAGATATCACAGAGCTGCAGGCTACCCTTTGCCACCAAATGGAGTAATAGCCAAGGATTTCACTCACTAAAGACTGAAAGGAGATCAAACTAATCTAAGAATTGCTACAGTTCAATTACAGTGTGGTTGCAATGTACTACATTGAATTTTTAACAGCAGCTTTCAGTTAGAAGATTCTCTAACCTCTGCCAAGGTCATGGGACAGCCAGTAATCTCCAGCTATGCTTTCTTACAGCAAGTTATAACACATTAGGAATTTTGTCAGGCATTTTAACAGAGAGATAGAGGACAAAATATATTTTAAACGCAACACTGAACCTACTTGTTTAAATGTTATTAATGGTAAGAGTGCATATATGCAGGAAAACAAGAAAGAACACAAAATACAGCTTGGCATAAAGGAAGAAACAGTTCTCTTAAGAGTTCAACATCTAGTCGGTTTCAGCAAATATTGTAAGACTGAACTTGGGTATCAGACTACATGTATGGAAATGACAGAGAGGTGCTCAAATATCTGTATTTTCTAGAAACACTGCCTCCTACATACTAGAAAATTGTATCAATAAGCAAATATTTTCAAACCTTTTTTTTTTTTTTTTAAATTAGTCCCATAAAGTACACCTTCCCACACTGATGAACAGAAAACTACCATAAGGATCTGTCTTTAATTATTTTGGAAAATACATAATTGCAAATCACAGATGAAGATATAGCCATGACAAAGCTCCACCTGAGCAACACTCATGGCTCTATCTAAAGATAGATCATCTCCTCCCCCTGCTTTAAACTTGCCAATGGTGGAAAAATAAGAGACCAGCAATCTAGAGTGCATCTGGTACAGTCATCCTTACCTCTTAACAGACACAGCACTCCAAATGTGTCTTTCCTTTGTGCTAATTTCCAAATATCTCAGCTGTCAGGTAACATAGACTTACAATGAACATAACAGAAGCACTTTTTGTTTTTAAGTTGTCTTAGTAGCAAAATATTGTATAGTAAAATGATTGGCTCTCTATCCACAGGACAAAATATTCTGGTTTACAAGATTGCCTACTGCCTTGCACCAGTACAACATTCTTCAAGAACTAAAGCTAGCTTTACACCTTTAAAGTGCATTTTAAAGAGACTAGAGCAAAATGGACTTACCCCATGATAATACAAAGAATAAGACCTTAGGGTCTCATCAACTACATAATTTTCCCCAAAAAGTCTTGATCTATACCTTAAAACATAATTTCTTGCTATGTCCGGTAATCATACACCAAACTCTAACAGTTTGGGTGTTTATTTTTAGGTATGACTTCAATGGTAACTACAAACATATGGGAATATAGCATGCCACAGTAAGTTCCTATATACCTGCAAAGCATAGATTATGAAAGCAAAGCCTTATATTGCATATTATATATAGGAACAAGTAAAAGAGATGCGTTATAAGAAGATTAATTAGCCATGGTGGGTCATACAAGAATCTAGAAAGGAACTAGCAAAATGATATATACTATCTGAGAAACATATACTTCAATAAACAAAGGGAGCAAAGGATTACTCACTCTGATATTTTAGTTGGTTCAGTGCCCATTTTTTTTAGCTTCATATCTGCAGGTACATGCCACACAACAATCTCCAGACAACACAAAATCCAACCTTTTCAGGAAAAAGTGTTGCACAAGTAAAACAGTACTGCCCCAATTCCTCCT
Source organism: Serilophus lunatus (assembly GCA_013399895.1). Lineage (NCBI taxonomy): Eukaryota > Metazoa > Chordata > Aves > Passeriformes > Eurylaimidae > Serilophus > Serilophus lunatus. The sequence continues at coordinate 245,299 of VXBA01002054.1, forward strand.
TTATGCAACATCAAGGAAAAGAAGGGGGAAATCACATCTGTTAAGACTGAACTTAGAGTACCAAAAAGAGGGAAAAAGAAAAGAATGTTGCTTGTGCTCTCATGTTCTGTAATCTGAATAGGAGGTAAATTGTTTACAGGTGGCACTCATCTGATACTCTAAGAAAAGGAACCTGATGGGCTTCATAGATGCCTCTCATTTTTGCATTTGGGCTGACCTTTTTGTTGTTGAAAACACAGAATTCTAGTATTGTCCTTTTCTTACCTAAATGTGACTAAAAAAAAAAAAAGCTTTAAGGATTAAATTAAATCTACTAGACTTTTAAATTACAGTGCACAGAAAACTAGAAAAAAGTAACACATGCTTACAGATATGTCAAAGATATGTGTTGGGTTGTATTTAGGGGTTGTTTTTTTTCTAGTTGGTTGTTTTCGTTTTGGGTTTTGTTGGGTTTGTGGGTGTTTTTTTGGTTGATTGGTTTTGCTTTTTTTGTTTGTTTGTTTTGTTTCTTTGGGGTTTTTGTTTGGGTTTTTTTTGTATGTGTTTTGTTTTGTGTATGTGATTTGATTCGTTTTTTAACATTATAACCTTTATCTGTGATTACTGACAAAGATTCTGATTCCACCCAGTAAACACATGCAGAACCCCACACATAATCAAACTCTCTTGACTCAGCTTTCAAATGGATGAAGAGCCTGAGAGACTCAATAGATTTTGTTTCTCGTTATAATCCCTCTGAAGTAGCGCCTAACTTTTTTTGCAGCTAATATCTCAATAGTCTGTCTGTTTAGACTTTCTTTTTTTTTAACAGAGATGAAACACTCAGCATCAAGCTGTCCATGCAGCCCCAAAACTCCAGTTCTGCACTTGTAAAACTGATGCCAGGGAGTAGCATTATACTTCAATGACTTTATTGACTAGAAGTGATTAAGACAAGCATGACTGACAAAGCTTTGCTGACCACTTTTATTTATAACACAGCACCATTCCATACACATTCAGAATTAGCTACATGTGATTCTTGTGTGAAACAGTGCATTACTGCTTCTGGAGTCTTTGGAACTTTTACAATAAGAGGAGTTATCCTTTCATAACTGGTCATAATGGCTTTTGGAAACTTCTCATGGTTTCTTGGATTTTGGGGGAGTGAAACAGAACTCTATTTTTGCAAAGCTATAATTTTTTTTATTACTTTCTTCATTTGGATTAACATATACTGCCATCATGTGGGCAGAAATAAGGAGAAATAATTATTTAGTGAAATCTCTCAACTTGAAAGCCTTACCTACCTTTTAGAACATTCTTCTTGTTACCAATATGAGCACTAACTCAAGATTATTGTGACAGGACAAAGAGGAAAACCAGGGGTTTTTTTGTTTATTTTTGTTGTCACACTACAGAAAATGTGCCACTGATTTAGGACTCAGTGGAAGGATGATAAATGTGTATCAGAGCTGGGCAGTAACTGCTGAGCATCAGTGGTAAATGTACTCACTTCAGCACAGTGCTTTAGCTACTCTTTCTCACACCCCTTGTCTGTACATTAAGGCACAAGCCATATGGGGCCAGAAATCACAGTGACTAGAAAAAGACAGAGCAAGAAAAGACAGGAAGGCCACGTTGCAGCATTGCAAGTGCAGAGTTTGTATAGGATTGTCCATATTGCCAGGCTTTCCAGCCATGCATAAGACTTAAGAAATTGATCACACAACCAAATAGTTCGTTTCCACTTGCCACTGCCATTGTCTGTGGATTCACGCTTTTCTGTGAGTGCTGCATTTGAGCATTAGAAACTTCAACTGCAATAGTGTTGTGAGGGATTCAGAGAATAAAGGGTGAAAAGAATGACCCACAAGCATATTCTCTTTTTTTACAAACACGTAATGCAGGCATGTTAACAAAATTTGAATATCTCATACATTTCTATTTTTTGAAGAGTTTTATCTCTGTGAAAAAAGTTCAGTTGTCAAATAGTATATATAGTATAGTCCATAATAATATATGGACTGATGCTATTTTTAAAAAAAATTATAAGACCTCTACCAGTTTAAAAAAAATAATACAAGCATCTGATAGTGCCAAGAGCCCCAGAACACAGACTGAAGTAAGAATATGCTGAAATTCCAGAAATTATGCTTGGAAGACAAGCAGTTTTCAAGTTTAAATACACAGTAGAAAAATACGGTACTAAGATGTCCAAGTAAAGGCTGAATTTACCAGTCTTTTTCTACAAAGCCATTCTAACTGTTTTTCACATGATACCCAGATGTGGCATCTGACTTCACAATGAGTTGCACTGTATTCCAGAAGGGTCCCACTGAGTAACTTGCTACTCATACTGAGTACATCAAGATCTAAAAGATAGTGAAGCATAAATAACACATTGCTTTCACTGGGGTAGTAATTTATTTAGAAGAATGCCTCAAAATCCATGGAATATGTTTCTTATTCAAGAATCTTACTTATTACAGAAAATAATATTTAACACAAGAAAACTACATCCAAACTGCATAAGATTCAACTCTGTATGCTATAATCAGTTTATAAACAAACTTATACTGCCTAATGTAAGTAACTAACACAAAAACATGCATGTAGTGCCACACAAGTGTTACTTGAGAAAACAGCATTCACCAGCAAGACCAAAAGAGTATTTCCCCTACATTTAGGTATAACAGTTTCCGTAGGATTTTTGCTTTACAACAACTATTAACAACTATTTTATTAGGAAATGTGGATTATAAAATCTTGGTCAGCATAACAGCATCATGATCAAGCTTTTTAATTATTTAGTATGTGGAAGTAACTTTTCATTCATTCATTTTCTAGGTGTTATTTTCCTCTTGTGTTAAAATCGGTCATGTTCTTACAGCAGTCTTTTAATACAGTTATTCACGTCCTTCAGGTCAGATCTTGCTATTTTACAAAGTATAGCTACAGATGATAGATAATTAAGTTTATACCAGGTTTAACTCTTAATGTAATGTAATAATTCTTTCAATTTATTAACATTAATTTAAGTTAAGATCAAGTTAATTCTCTCCATTAAAAGTAGCAGCATTGTTCTTTCCTTTGCCTTTAGACGCAAGCTCAACAAACTAGACTAATGGAAAAAATAGATTAGATATATTAGAATTAAAAAGATGGTAGAGTTGCAAAATCATAAGAAAATAAAGGAAAAAAGAAGGACTGCAAAGTCTATAGCAAGAATTCCATCAAATAAACTGCTAAATTAGCTATCTTCAGTACATGACAAAGTTTCATGCTATTTCTGTCACTAAGACTGAGGCTTAAGTTGGAGAACATATACAGGACTACTCCTAATTCACCCTCAGGCTTATGTACAATATAATGAAAAGAAATACAACACCGCCCAAAAAAAACTCCAAGAGAGCAAGCAGCATTTATTTAGTCTATTCACTTCAGGGTCATTCAGTCTTACTACGTTGCGTCAAAAGCCTCATACTTTTCAACAGAAAATACCTTGACAAAAAGCAGTTTGAACAGTGGTGCTGGAGGGCATCCAACATATGTTGCTCATTTACCAGTGAAATGTTCACCAGTCTCAGTTGTAGCTCCTTATCTTTCCCACCACTTCCACTGTAAGCAGAACTAATTCTCAAGAAACAGTGTATGAAGTTCAAGGAAAGCAAATACTAGGACAAATGTATCCTATCTCTCCACTCACATAATTTCTGTTGTACAGAAAGTTAAGCAACTCTTTTAGCTTGCATTGGAAGGAGCCCTAGAAATAAACACATATGGCATTTTCACATCAATGAGGATACTTTGATCCAGCATAAGAAGGATTTGTGTAAAGACAGGACGTGAAAGAGTGTTTCTAAAATATTTAAAATTCTTATCTGGAATTCTGGGTTTACAGTTGAACAATTACAAAAATCATTTTGCACTTTCAGTGAGACTCATTCTTTTCAGTTTCTTCCAAAAGAAATGTATCACAGCACAACTTTTTAACTATAGCAATTCCATCACAAAAGCTGATAGAATATCTGAACTCCAACACATAAAACCCACAGTGAAATACAGGGCCTCCAGTAAGCTAGACAAAGACAGATCAGACGAAAACCACTGCAACCTCAAAACAAAAGAACAATTTTACCAAGATGAGAGAAGCATCAAGTGTTCAATATTCCTAGGCAAACTTCTGCCTAGATAAAATATATAACAAAGAAAATTTATCTCTACAGACATTATTTTCTGCACTTCATTATAAGAGAATAATCTGTAAAAGTCTAAAGAGGCCTGGGGTTAGTATGTGCTTAACCTTGCCTTAATTGGTAATATTCATTAAAGGTGTTCATTTCCTTTCCTCGGTCAGACCACGTCATGAAACATTAGTGAAATAAACATATGATGTTGGCTTATCCAATCTAACAAACTATGTCCCCTCCTCCTCATGAGGAAATGGATATATTTCCAATCTTGTTCTATAACACTACTAGATGTGAGATCCAGTGTTCTGCTTATTTTGGGCACATGCTCTATGGTCCACATATGAACCCCTCAGAAGGGAGTTTCTCCAGTTATAGGAAAACAAGGAGTTAATACGTTACAATCTTTACATTCCTTAAGTCTGACCCACAGACTCTGGCCACCTGCCAAGTGACCACTTCTACAAACCTCCAGGCAAAGCTCACACTCAAAACATTTCTGGAACTGCATTTAGGCCACCTTGCAGGATAGAGTTCAGACCAAACTGAGATAATCAAAGCTTGCCAAACTCAGACTGTGATTAGTATTATGAGAAAGACAGGTAGGTTTGACAAGTTCAAAAGGCTCAGAGTTAGACACTGCTGTCTTATTGTATATTTCAGGGATGTTTCAAGGATACTACATCCAGGTCTGAAACTTCCTACAGTACATCTAATCCTTTGAAAAAATAAATCCTGGGGGAGATGGTGAAGTTTCTGCAAATACATAAAGGTACCTGAAAGGTACAGAAAATATTGCTTTTAATAAAGAAACAAACTCAATTCTCCAACTCTTACTTCCTCCTGAATCCTGTGATGCATGGGAACTGATCTTACACACAGGCCACATAAAAAAATGCAGGCATGTTTATTTTCTGTCGACAGGGAGTGGTACCATTCGTTCCAAATCATCCGCTCCTCGATCACATGACTAACCCGCGTTTATATCCCCCTTCTGAGTGACAGGCGTCACACAGCTCTGATCGGCCTCTCTGCTCCAAGCCCACCCTCTTCTCCACCCCGTCCCTTCGAGGGTTGGGCTGTCGCTGCCATCATCCCCTCAAAGAGAGGCATGTCCTCCTCTTCTAGGAGACCTTGAGATGTTGTTCCAGGCTGTTGTGATGTCTGGTTTTCACCGTCTCTGTCCCCATTATCAGAAGTTCGTGTCTAGTGTTTACAGAACTTGCTCTATCCTAGCCCTGTGTCCCAGCAGGGCCCTGACTTCCCTTTCTAACCCCAACTCACCTGTACTCCTTCTCACTCCCAAACAATTTGTGTCTAACTGATTCATCTGTTTCCTGGAGGGATGGAAAAGAATCCCAGGTGCTTATGTTAAAAACATTTAAGAACTGAATTCTATATATGAAGCTAAAATGATTGATGAAGAAAACATTTTTTTCAAGGTTTTGGAAATTTCTACCTTTATTTAATTCATATTTACCCAGTTGTACACAATAACCAGCTTTTGGAAATCTGTCACGTGCTTAGTATTTATCTTATTAGTTCCCTAGAGGCAAAACCCCAAGGACTATTAATAATATGAGTCAAAAGCTGTTGTCTATGCTTGAATACAAAGAATATAAACACTACTCCACCAAAAGGGTGCTTAAAAACCAGAGGGCTGAAGAAAACCTTAAACTTGGTGTCATGCCACAAGGGAGCGCACAAGGCTACACCATTGTAACCACTCTGACTTTATAGACAAATACTTATAAGGCTCCAAGTAGACTTGTAAGCACTGTAAGCATTGTTTCTCAAGTTTTAAAGGGTGGAAGTCTGGACTCCAGAGGGATTCCATTGTTCTCATGAATAAGGGCTGTGCTAGTTCAGAATAAGGCACAAAATTTGCCTTTCTGATCCAAATATACAACTCCTCCAATGTACTACGAGGTGATTGCCAGGTGCAGCCACTCTTATGTGGAAGTTCTGGCTTTATACTCTTTCTCAGCATCCAGTGAAGAAACAATCCTTAGCAGAACTGTTTAATCTAAAGTGAAAGCTCTAAGCTCAGCTCTGTCCAGCTCCAGTGGAAAACTTGGCCCTTTGGAGGAAACAACACATGCACAAGCAAATTTCTGCAGGTAGTTTCTCTTTCAAAAACAAGTTAATTTTCTCACTGTCTTGGAGACCTGGGACCAGAATGTAACCTGAATTGGTGTGCAGTGGTCCATGCTTTCTTCTAGACTCTGCAAACTATAGCCCAATGGAAGGCTTTATGAGGCAAGTGTAGGGAAAGGGTTTATGCATTATTTTTTTCTCGTGTGACTGGAATGGCACACACAGGTCGTGGTAACAGGAGGTGAGGAAACTCCAGCTGCATGAAAACTTTTGACGCAGGGCTTCTCTTCCTGTCCTTTCTTTGCTTTGTCTTGCATTACATACTGCTGGGTTTATCCTCCTTTCATGCACCGGTTAAGTAGAAACAAAACTCTGCCCCAGTGAAAGTAGGGATAAAACTGTGGCTCTATGAGCATTTTTCATAATTCTGGAAAGTCTTTTCTACTTCTCTGCACTAACTGATGAACATAGTCAATCCCACTATCAGACAGATGCTGGTCCACTGCAAGTTAAAAAAGCATCAGAACTAAGGGTGTCTAGGTCCTGGTTTGGCCTGAGAACCACATATTTGGCTTGTTATCAGACTTGAGGCTGTACAAGTTAGGGGGCGCCCAGTCTATCCCACAGAGAACAGAACAGAGAAAGCAGTAACAGCCAAACTGGGTTAGGGTTTGGGGGATGTTACATTCTTTGTTTGTGGATTACCATAGGAAAACGAACACCAGGTCAGATGAAAAAGAAAGTAGCATGTCGTAATTGAGTTTCTATTTGCTATTTTATGCAATAGTTAATTGCATATACGAAAAATAACAACTTAATTTCTAAAAACCATTAAATTGTCTAACTACAGGCAACAGTGTTTTCTTAGGACAGACAAGAGAATAGAGATGATAAAGAAAAAAATAAACCCATCCTTACTGTTCCAGAAGATGGGAGGGAAAATTGTTGTTAAGGGAATTCTCAAATGAAGCTACTGCACTCAGTAGACCTTTGAAAGAGAATTCTTTTATTTCCTTGTTTGCCCTTTACACTTCAGGCTTGCCTACTTCCTTTTTAACTGTTGTTTTTAAGCAAACTTTTCTTTAGCTTTTTCTAAAAGAATGGTTTCCAGGACTGTCTTTTTTGTCTTGCTCTGTTCTTTTTACTTGCATTAGGAGTGAGGGAAATATCAGTGACCATGCTCAAGAAAAGCTGTCATCATCTTGCTTTCTGAGATTCCTCTTACAATAAAAACTGGGAGAAATCTTAAGTGGCTAAGATGTGACCTGGATTATAAATTCTATTTTCACAGTACTGTCAGAGAAGGATAAGAGGCAAAGCAACAAGTACTCACCAAGTAAAGAAACATGAGATTACCCAAGTCAAACAAGCTATACTTTCAAGTTTTAAGAGGGAACATTTCCTTTCCTAATTCTTCTTAATACTGTACAGTTACCCTTTAGGCAGAAAGAGAGAGAAATACTTAACATGACAGAATGGCACAATGAGCTCCAGGAAGCCATACTCATGCCTAAATGCTTCTTCCAGAGAAGTGGGAACATTATCTAATACATTGCAAATAGAAAAGAACAAACTGGTTGCTACTAGGCATACTTCCACCCTACTAGGACTATTTAGGCTAATGGACAAATCTTTATTTTCTTCAAGAGATGTATCTGGAGTAACCCTACTGAGGGCTGTAATCCCATGCCAAAATGAAATCTTCAAGAACTGTAAGTCAGTAACACTCAGAGCAGAAGTTTAGACCTTCATATCTCTACATAAAAAAAAAAAACA
>VXBA01002057.1:21356-34148 GCA_013399895.1 Serilophus lunatus
ATTCATCCAGCCAGTTGGGTCCCGCCTCAGTTTCCGGTGTTTCCTCGATGAAGAACTCACGAGTTCAGTCATTAGGCGCCACCTTTGTTTTCATGGCGGCTGCACCTCAGAGATGCCACAGCGCCAAGACGGCGCCAGGGCGAGCTCTCTATCGCTGTCCGTCAGCAGCCGTGGTGCTGAAATTCCCGGCCAGGCTGGCCCGGGGTGAGGTGCCGCTGCCTGCGCTCCGGGGTGGAGGTGAGAAGCTGCTGCCCCCTCGGAGAGACGCTGGGGTTTCCCGTAGCTGTGCCCCCAGGTCATTGCTCGCCCCAGGAAGCCACCATGCTCATGCGGGAAGGGATGGCCCCGTGCTCCCGGGAACGGCGGAGGCTGGGGGGGGCTAGAAACCGCCACCCAGCCGTGGCTGAGGGTGGTGGGGGAGCGGCCCCTGTGCTCCCGGGGGCGGTGAGGACAGGGGCTAGAAACCACCGCCCCACTGCCAGGAGCCTGGAGGGCGCAGAGCCGCCACCCGGACCTGGCCCCGACCTCGGGAGCACCAGGTGCCGGTCCCGCTCCGTCCCCCCTCCCCCTCCCCCCCCGGTCCCGGCCGGAACAACCTCCCTTCCCGAAACGGCTTTTGAGGAAAAATTGAATTTTAACTCAGTGGATTTTCTCTCTTACACCCCCTTTCAAAACCCCTTTTTCAAACGGCTACATGCGTGCTGAGTGTTTCTTTGTGTAAAATTTTAAGTCACCATAAGTTTTTCCTTTCTCCCTAGTTGAACCCCAAGTAATAAACTGTTTCCCTCCTGCTAATTTTGTTCAGTTTTCCGTCATCATTGTTGAGCGATAAAAGTGATAGTGATAAAAGTGAGTTCAAAACCGCTACATGAGGTGAGCCACTACCAGGTTTACTGGTCTCAAAATAGAAGGAAATTCAATGTTTCTATTGTGCAACAATGCCAGAGCCAGTTTTGCGTGAGCAGAAAGGGTAAATTAGCTGGTAAAAAGCCCTAGAAGCCCTGCTTTTTGATGACCAAATAGCTCAGAAATAAATTATGCATATATGTATATATATATATATATGTACCATGAAAAAATGGAATTTTATGTGTCTTCTTTGGCACTTTCTGATGTCTAGCTTTTTTTTTTTCTTTTTAAAGAGTCAGCAATAGAGGATACAACCTGTTTGCTCATGGATGCACTTGCAAATGCACAAAAATGATGTTTTGAGAAATGTCTCTTGTTCTCAAAACACACCAGGGAAGAAAAAATCAGCATCTGTTGTATACATACCATGAATAAATGCATAAAAAAGTATGCTAATATGAATCTACCTAAATAGCTATAGAGACCCGAAGAAATGTGGTCCTTCATGCCTGAGCAGTACATACCAGTTTTAGTCATTGTGTTTCTAAATTATCAAGTCATACTTGAGGACAAATTTGCGTAGCCTGTATCTGTATTGAGAGAAATTATGTGTAATTAGTTTGAACAGTTTGGGTTATGTTTTCTGAAAGAGTCTGCTCTGAAATGAGTTATTTGAGCAGTGTACTATTCACTAGCTTTCACGGTCAGTGCTGTAGAGCTGCAGGAGGTATCACATTGCTAAAGTCAAGAATGTGTCTGAATAGTCACTTAAGGGGTGCTGGTAGACTCCTGTCAAGGAGCTGAAGGCCTCAGAAAATGAAGTGTTCTCTATCCTGACAGCTGTCTTTCCAGCTGGTGATGTTCAGTCTACACTGGGGAGTGAAAACAAGTGAGTTGTAGCACCAAGTTTCTGTCTGTCCAAGCAAGAACCAAGTGACATTGATGGCACAGCGCATGTGGGGCTTGCCCTGCCACCACTGCCTCAGGTATTGTTGTGAAGCTGGGCTGGGAGAGGCTTGCACACCACTCAGAACTCCTCCAAAGTCAGCAAGGTGGAGATATCCAGTGGTATTGAGATCTTGCATTACCTCACTGGGTTAAGAGTAAATTTCACACAGACTTTGCAACCTAATGGATTTCATTTCCACAGCTATGAATGCATGCCACCAGCTCTGCAATCACTTTAAACCTAAATAAATTGAACCAGACAGCAAGGCAGGGGAAATTAAAGTTGCTCAGGAAAAAAAAAAAAATTACTTAAACAGACTGAAACAGTTATTGCTGCCTACTAGAAAATGTTTTTCTAGTCTTTTATTACCACATACAATCCCTAGTCCCATGTGATTAGCAAATTCATCTTGAAACGCTCATGTTGTTTGAGTGCAGTTGAAAAATTAAGTGATATCTTTAAATTCTTGCTCCTCCTCTCATTGAAAATAGATGTTTTGCAGCACTTGAATTCTAGCATGTATAAACAGGCCGCACATTTTCTATCACATTCAACATCTGGCAATCTCTTGTGTGCCCATTGTGCACCGTGCAATGATATATCTAGAGACAATTACTGTATCACCTACATAAGGGTGAAAGATACGAGAGTCATCTCATGCATACCTTTTTGTACAGTTTTAAATGGAAGGCTGGTTTGGTTTATACAGGAGGATGTATTTTAATATAGAAATTTGTTTCTGAAAACAATTGTTAAGGGGGACACATAGGAAAGAAATGGGCCAAATATGCTGTCTTAATTCAGAAGTCTCTGAAAATTATTGGGATTGCTGCAATGGACAGGCAAAAAAAGGATGAAACAAATAGATTGTTTTTCCATTATAAAGGGAGGAGCACAGAAAAAGGGTCCTAGAAATATCAGTGAATAAAAAAATTGAAAGCCAAATTCTGAGAATTAACTCAGATTGTATAAGGAATCCTATCGGCTGAGTCTTGCAAAGGAAGCTATAAGCTGTTCTGTCCCTGTGCAGGGCCAGCCTACATAGTAATTCCTTCATCCCATGGAGGTGATGAAGGATACCTGTGGATAATACAGTGTCTGAGGAGAAGAATGTGCTGTGAGGCAGCTGCAGTCACTGTGAGCATGCAAGAAGCAGTGTCAAGGTGGGACGAGCCATTTCTGCTCACTAATGGATAAGACTGCAGAAAGCAGGCCAGAGGTTTCATCTTAAGCAGCATGCTGGTAGTTGAGTAAGTGAATGACACAGAAGGGTGTCATCACTGAAGGGCTAGTTAGAACAATGTAATGAAACCTGTGCCAAAAGGACTAAAACACACATAATCCTACCTTGCCATATCTGTCATCACTGTCATCACTTCATAATTTTTTTTTCCCTGTGGATTCTCCAAGCTGTTTTCTTTCTGATGCTTCACCTAGATTTTAATTTTTTTCTCATAGCTGTGTGAAGATCAGCAATAACTTTTGTCTTCAAGGATGTAAAGTCTCTTCGAAATTTTGTTATTACTAAGATTTTATGTCAGAACATGTGCCTGCTCACTGAAGTGACCTTGGGAGCAATGGACAGTGACAGACAACAGTATCAATGTCATCCCACTGGTGTTCCTTCTACAGATTGAAAACTACTGGCTAGGACGATCCACTGAGCTTACTGGAAACAGCTAGCCTGAGGGATGTGAAGTGTGCACAGTCGAGGGTGATGGTCCATTTGTATCCCTGTTCTGTGTTTTCAAAAAAACTGGAGGCTTCCCTGCCTCTGGTGACATTCATCTGGCCCTGAAAACATTCCAAGCACTGGCTGTGAATGAAAGTTCTGCACAAATAGGACAAGTAACATGGCTGATGAATCTGTATTTCTACCAAGATGATCTGGCACACTCTAGTAGCAGAAAATACTATCAAACATACAATTTATTGTGAATTTCCAAGGGAGCTACAAATTTTAATATCACAGCCTGAGGTAATATCATACCTTACTCCTTGTCAGACATGGAAATGGAGAATGTGGGACCATGTGTTAGTAAGAGATTTTTAGAGGCAAGATGTTAGTAATTAATTTTCTTTTCTCAGACCTTTTCAGATCTCCATATTCCCTCCCAGTGTTACTTACAATCACTAACAGCTCCACAGCTGAGGCACAAATGTAAAGCTAAGAAAAAAATAAGGCACAAACATATCTTTCAAAATCTGTTTCAGGCATGACCCTAGATGGTCATGCAGTTAATATAAAATTAACGGCAAAATTCTGTAATGTGAACATTAGGTATTGTATTAATATTTCAGACATGAGCCTGCCAAAAAAAAAAAAACAACAACAAAAACCTGTTAAAAAAAATCTCAATTGCTTTCAATATCCAGTAATTTCCCACAATCAGAAATAAGCTGAAATCAGCAGTTTCACTTCACTAGCAATACCTCTCCAGCTATTATTTATCAATAATTGTTAGTCAGCCTACATCTAGATCACTCTTAGAGATAAACAAAAGAGTACCAAAATATACACTGCAAACAAACCTCCATCAACATGGTAAGTAAGATTTTGTTCATAAAATTAAAAAAGTAAATAGCATTTGGATTCTACCTGTATGAAAGAATAAAAACACCATCTGCAGAGATGGCAGAATGCTGCCAGCACAGGATGCTACATATAAAAATAGGCCTAAGTGGGGCATCTATAGGCTCTATGTTACCTTAGAAGAAGGGAGTTGAGTTGCCTCAGCTGTGTTCATTGGGCAGTTATACGCATTCAAAACTAAAAATAAAAATGCTACTTGTGTTTGATTGTAATAGATAGCAAGTGTTCCAAATTCATCAGGGACTGCAAGGACTACGTAAGTAATACTAAACACCTCTAGGGCACATCTGGGCTGCACTGAGGAGGTAAAGAAGTTTGTTGCAGACGATGCAGATGTGTGACTGGTACTTTTCCCTGGTCAGCATATTTATCTAACTCTAAAGGATGAAAGATGGCAGGACCACTTGGCTGGAAAAGAAGCAGGGAACAAAACTGCACTACATCATTTTGTCTGTTGAGATCCGAAGGCTGAGTCTCCATTCTCTACATAGTTTTATTTCCATTTGAATATTTAAAATACTGGGCTTTATTGCTTTGATTTTATAAGCTGGTTACACAGTCTGAACCTTTTTTCTTCTACACTATTGCTATTTTCTAATCTTGAAAACATTTTCAGCTAATATTTTGAGCAGTTATTTCCCAAAATTTTTTATTCAGCAAGAATGTTTTGCTCAACCTTAATAGCAATCCTGTATGTAGTGCATTGGCAGGTTAACTGTAGCACTTTGAGTTATTTCTCTTTCTGCAGAGGGAAGCAACAAGAATGTGCTACTTGCAAATACGTAACTGATTCAGCATCAACTTTAATTATTACTGGTATGAACAGTACCAAAGCATTTTCCTATTCAGGTGGGCCAACTGGTGAGATCAGGGAAGAGGAAGATGTAATTGAGCTGTTTTAATGTACAAGATGATCTGCCTCTAAGGATCTGAGAGAACATCTAGACATTTACTGTAAGAAAACCAAGTGCAAGTGTCAGAAATCTATTGAAGACTGGTTCACACCTGGCAAACATTCAGTCCTGAAGGAAGAATTGTTCTTTCTTGAGTAAAATGCATCAAAAGGAAAGAATATTGAATGCATCCTGGGTTTACCCTAAGGAGGAAGGGTGGCCAGACATTTTTTATAACTTCTATTTTGATTGCTTGTTTGGATGGTTTTTGTTCTTGTTTTGCAGGGGGTTTTTGTATGGGCTTTAAGATGGATTATGCAATTATGAATCACAGTGACAGTAGCACTTATCATAGCTTTCACCATATCTTTCACCATATCTTACCATAGCTTTCACAATGAATCTTCAGTCCCATATAGTTTTTGCTGAAGTATTTCCAACAGCTTCACTGCTATGGTGACAGTGATTTATGTCAAAGTTACATGTAACTGGTGACAACGTATGTATGACCTGTGTCTGACTGAATTTTTATCCTGAGCATGATCCACATTTGTGAGATAAACAGATGGATCCTTGCTCTCCTCTGCAGTTTAATATTGGGCTAAAGAATTATTCCTCCAGTGTCGGGCTAACAAGATATATGTGCAACCTTTGTAAGCACTGAGTACAGAGGCAGGAAAAAAAGCTCATTAATTCTATGGGTAGGAGCCCTGATGTTAACCACACCATGTGTGTTCTCCCTGGGGAACCCAAAGCCAGAAGGAGCTCAGGATGAGGACCTTGGGGTTGCTGCATTGTGCAAGTTCCCTTAAGTAATTTAGAACCATGGATTGCTTAGAAATTTTGAGGAGATTTCATTCAGAAACAGCCAAATATTAGTCACTCAGATTTTTTGTCGCAGCTCCATCAGAATAAGTTTTCTGTACCAAAATCATTCATCTCTGTTCTGTGACACTGATTTCTGGTCGCCCAGACCAGGGCTGGATTTGTTTATGAGGAAGGATTTTATGGAATCATGAGAAAACATGTAATTCTTGTGTGATACATGGCATTTCTACCATCTGTATATTGTTTGCTATACAGTCTGTTTTCTTCTGAGAGAAAAAACACTTAAAAAAAAAAGGTGCCATATTAGTATTAATGGGCAATTAATTTTATCTATTATGTGTATATTATTTTCTAATACAGAAGTAATCTGCAAAATGAAATGCATACAGACATGAGGCCATTACACACTGCAAACTGTAATTTTTCATATTAACAGACTATTTTGTCACAGTAATGCAGAAGAAATGCTGATATATACAGAAAAAATGTTAACTGATCAGTCACCCCCATTCTCTTTTCTTCTCTCAATCTTTTTTTTTTTTGTTGTTGTTTGTTTTTGGCTCTGCATTTACATCCAGGAATGTAGAGAACCTGGCTTAGCCCTCCAAAAGTCCCTGTGCTTGTCTTTTCATCTGGAGTCTCCTTGCATACTACAGATCTGTCATGTTCCCTGATCCCTAAAGACTTCACATATTTTCAAGTAACTATATAAGACCTGTGGAACACTGAAGGAAAAATTATGAGAACCCAAGGATTACTTAGCTCTCAGGAGATGCTACTGTGCTAAAATCAGTCATGTGAATTAAAGGCTTTTGACAAATAAATAATTCATACACACTAAAATAATTAATGCTTTTTCAAGAAGGCTCAGCATATTTTCCTGTGTTGGCCATCAACACATCAGCAGAGCTGTAACAGCTCTTATACCTTTGGTCCCTGTAGTTATGATTCAGATTAGGAAAAAGGATAGAATTTGCATAGCATTTGTGCATCATTGAAAGGATTACTTATTTTATGTAGTAGCTTATATAAGGCTGTATACATATGATTCATTTTATTCCTCCCCTCCTCCCATTGCAAGACACTAGGGGCAAAGCAACTGTTTCTTCACAAACATTCCAACTACTGTGTTGAATAGAGTTGACATTTACATAAATGGATTGCAGTACAGTTGTTGAACACACACAGAGATGATTCTCAAATCCCATTTTAATTAGATGGATGTTGCAAGCATACAAAAATTAGAAGCCTTGCTCCCTGTGGTGATGCCATATTGGCAAGGAATCAATCACCACGGCCTTGGTTGCCATGGAAACTGAGTTCCTGTGCCACCATCTAAGTGCTAAATGATTGGTGGCGTAGTCCTAATGCAGAGAGAGCAATGAGTTTTTATATCCTGTCCAGCAGCTGTGCCAGAGAGTTAATTAAAAGCAGAGAACATGAAATAAATCTAAATCTGTGAAGAAATGAAATGCACAGAACAATTTGAATTCCCATGTTGGACAGAATATGCAGCTCAAATCACAGAGCTGCCTGAATAAGCAGCAGCTGTGAATCCTGGGAACTGCTACCTCTGTAGCAGCTAAAGCCCAAAAGTGGAGAGAGCACCTCCTTATTACATAAACAAGTACTTCCCTCAGTGGTTGTGTGGACTGATGAATGTAAATTTCATTCTCAGATGTTAAAGGTTGTGCAGAAAAGCAGGAGGGACAAAGCTTAACCAAGATTTAATTAACAAACTTAACAACAGCAGTGTATCACTCGTGGATATGATATAAGTAAACGTTTGCACCACTGTACTCAAATTTGCTAGACAACTTCTATGAAAGTCAATGTAGTTTTATTGATAAGCTGTGAATTTTGAATTTGTATTTCAAAAGTCCAGTAACAATCTCTGAAATGCTTTTACCACAACAAAATTAGTTCTGGATAAAATATGTTTTGTGGAGTGAGACACAGCTGACCAGGCATGAAAACTGAGCAAGAAACTGCAAAGCTCCCATAGCCCAGCATTTTTCCCCCTCAACACCACTGTTTAGGAGTCATGGCTCTTTTCTCGAAAGAGGTTTCAAAGTTCACACACAACAAACATGATGAGTGAACAAACATGTAACTGCTGAACTCACTCAGCTGAGCACCAGTGAAGTTAAGGTGGGCTCTGGCCATTTTTCCCACTTATTTCCACCCCTTGTTTTTCCTGCTTGTCAGCTCTTCCAGCTGATGTCAGCTGCACTGAAGTCTGAGGATTTTTCTCAGACCTGTGAAAATGCATGAGAAAAAATGAAGCTATTGGATCCATGCCTCAAGATGAACCTATGGTATCCTAACATCATAATTTCCACATTCATGATAATTTTTCCAAAACAAGTGAAGTACTGATTGTCTCTAAAACCCCCTTCGTTTTGGCTTTAAGTTATGAAGTGAAAATGCTGGCTCTTTCCAAACACCTTTCAAGTAGGTGTTTTACATCTGTCCACAGAGAGCAGTAACAAACCTATTTTGGGCATGAGCAATGAATATTGCCAGCAACTTTTTCATAGGTACTAGGAAATGTCAAAGATTAATCTCAAAGAAGTTTTTGACTTTACCTTTTAAACAGTGTACCTCCTGCTGCCTGTAGTATTTTCTCCAGTAAAAGAAGAATAGATCTTCTTGAAGATATCAATGTAGTAAATTGCAAAGTATTGCAGTTGATTTTGTGCCATTTAGGTAACACATTGCATAAATTTTTTCATCAAGTAAATATTGATGAAGTCTATTCATAGTTCTTAAGCTTTCTTGCCAACATGTAGTCATAAGCCTTAGGAATAAATAAAGGAATAGCCTTAACAATGTCATCCTAATTAGAAATTCATAAAACCTCTCAAACACACTGTAGTGGTTTAGCCCAGGCTGGATGCCAGGGACTCATTACAGCCACTCTCTCACCCCCCCTCACTCAGCAATAGAGGAGAGAGAATATAACAAGAAGTTTCGTGAGTTAAGGACTATAACAGATTCTTCACTAATCACCGTCACAAACAAAACAAGACTCCATGCAGGAATAATAGTCAAGTTTATTGCTAACAAGATCAGAGCGTAAGAGTAAAAGACAATAAGAGACACCTTTTACCCCCCACCCCCTCTTTCTTACATCCAACCTGCTTTCCTGCAGCAGTCAAGGGAAAAAGCGAGGTGGCGGGGGGTGTGGGGGGGGTGTTGCTATGGTCAGCTGCTGTTCTCAGCCGCTGCTTGGGGAGAAGAGTCCTTCCAGGTGCATTCCATGGGGTCCCATCCCTCACAGGATACAGTTCCTCTCGCAAACTGCTCCGGCGAGAGTCCATCCCATGGGCAGCAGCCCTTCACCCACAGCTGCCACATGGCTCACATTCCACAGGGTGCAGTCCCTCAGGCACAGGCTGCTCCAGCGTGGGCCCCACAGGCCACGAGTCATAACAGAAGAATCCTGCTCCAACGTGGGCTCCTCTCCCCACAGGCTACAGTCCCCTGCCAGGACCTGGCTCTACTGTGGATCTCCCATGGGCTACAGCTTTCCCCCAACATCCACCTGCTCCGGTGTGACTCCTCCATGGTCTACAGGTGGATCTTTGCACTCCTGTGGTTCTCCATGGGCTGCAGGGGGACAGCTGCTTCACCATGGGCTGCAGCTGGATCTCAGCTCCAACACCAGGAGCATCTCCTCCCCCTCCTTCTCCACTGACCTTGGTGTCTGCCTTGTTGTTCACAAGTTCTCACTCTGCTCCTCTCTGGCAGCCATCTTCTTCTAACTCTAACTTTTTTTCTTTCCTTCTTAAATATGTTATCACAGAGGCATTCCTTAGAAGGAAATATACAAGACAGCAAATTGATAATCACAAGAATACCATCAACCCCAAGTATCAATACATGCTATGGGATGAATTGATTGAGAGCCTCCCTGCTGAAAAGAACTTGGGAGTGCTGATGGATGAGAGACTGAACACAACCTGGCAATGTGCACTCACACACCTGAAAGCCTCTGCCTTCAATATGGATGACAGGCCAAGGGGGTCTCAGTGCCCTGAGCTGAAAGACCTTGACAGCGAGAACAATCAGCTCCCAGTCAAACATGAAATTGTGCAGGATCTTCTGCTCAAACTGGATCACTAAAAATCTGTGAGGCCTGGTGGGATTCATCCCAGAATCCTCAAAGAGATAGCTGATGTCATCACAAAACCTCTCTCTGTGATTTTTGAGTGGTGTCAGGAATGCAGAGGGATCCCAGCAACTAGCAAATGCTATCTCAATTTTCAAGAAGTTGAAGAAGGAGGACCCCAGAAATTACAGACATTTCAGTCTCATTTCAGTCCGTGGTAAAGTTATGAACAAGATTATTCTGGAAAATATTGAAAAACAACGCAGTCATTGGTCGTTGCCAGCATGGCTCCATGAGAGGAAAGTCCTGCTTATCAAAGCTGACTTCATTCCATGACAAGATAATTCACCTAGCTGATCAAGGGAAGCCACTTGATGGAATCTTTTACGATTTCCGTAAAGCTTTCAATACTATATGTCAGTGTCCTTTGGGACAAAATGTTCAGCACACAGCTGGATAAACACATGTGGTGGGTGAGCAATTGGCTCATGAGTTGAGCAGAGTGGTAATAGTGAATGAGGTCACATCAGACTGGGGACCTTACTCTCGTGGGGTTTTGCAGGACTCCAACTTAGGCCATGTGCTCTTCAACATCTTCATAAATGACTTGGACACAGGACTAGAAGGGATACTAAGCAAGTTTCCAGATGACACAAAACTCAGAGGAGCTGTTGACTCCCTCAAAGGCAGGGAAGCCCTGTAAAGAGACCTCCACAAATTAGAGAACCACACAAAGTCCAACAAGGGATGTGCCAGATTGTGCACATGGGATGGGGCATCCCAGGATGTTCACACTGACTGGAGAATGATATGCTGGAAAACAGTGTCACAGAAAGGGACTGGTTGATGGCAAGTTGAATCTGAGTCAGCAGTACCCTGGCAGCTAGGAGGATCCTGGAGTGCATCCGTCAAAGCATCACCAGCCAGTCAGGGGAGGGGATTGTTCCTCTCTGCTCTGCACTGGTGTGGCCTCACCTTGAATATTGTGGCAGTTTTGGCAACCACAATATAGGAAAGCTATTAAGCTGTTAGTGTCCAAAGGAAAGTGATAAAGATTGTGAAAGGCCTTGAGGGGAACCTGTATGAGGAGAAGCTCAAATCCCTGGGTCTGTTCAGTCTTGAGAAGAGGAGACTGAGGGGATATGTCATTGCAGTCTACAACTTCCTTGTGAGGGGAAAAGTAGGGGGAGGCATTTGTCTCTTCTCTGTGGTGATTGGTGACAGAAACTGAGGGAATGGCCTGAAGCTGTATCAGGGGAGATTTAGGTTGGATATTAGGAATAGATCCTTCATGCAGAGGGTGGTTGGATACCAGGGTAAGGTCCCTTGTGAAGTGGCCACAGCTCCAAGCCTGACAGAGTTCAAGAAGCATTTGAAAGATGGTTTGACTCTTGGAGATAGTCCTGTGCAGGGCTAAGAGTTGGACTCAATGATGTTTGTGGGTCTCTCCCAACTCAGCACATTCTGTGATGTAGCAAACAAAAAATGATTGTATTCTAATCAAAAGAACTGGATATTCAATGAGTCTACTTATATAAATGGGTAGTTAGTTAAGTGAGAGCATCCAACAATCCCAGGAGTGTTAACAAAAGTTTTGGACAGAGGATGTTATTATTGAACGTTACTATTGATTGATAATGCAATGTTTGCACTGTTTCATGGGTTCATAGGTTCCAGTGTCTCCGAGGATGGTCAGAGTCCACTTCCTCACCACTGTTTATTTTCTGCTGGAGACCAGAGGCATTGTTGAGCCTCTTCATTCCCCTTCCCTGGAATGAACTACTTCTGAAAGAGTAGCTTTCTTCCCACAAAAAAAACCCTACCCAAAAATCTCAAAATCTCCATATCCATATGTGGCTTCCCGGGTCCCCCCAAAGACACACAACCACACAGATGTAGTGTCAGAGGAGAAATCCATTTATTGTTTACAAGAGTGCATTTTAAGCTCTACATATAGTTTATACTTTTCTAACCACAATCGATAGCTAAGGCTTCCAACACTGGGCAGTTCAAATGTCAGCACCCACTGAGAAGCTGCTCTCATATCACTTCTCTCTTGTCCAATCCAACACTGCCGTGTTGTACAAACATCTTCCTTACATGGGTGGCATGGTCAGCCCTTTCACTTTCAGTTTGGCTCCTTCTTCAGCTCCTGGGTCCTGTATTCTGCCTGTCATTTACTGGTTACAAAAAAACATTCACTGACGTTTCCTACATCTCCTCCTTTTTATTAATTAAGAGCCATAGCCATGTTCACTTGCAATGCCATAATACGGCTAACACTCTTATCAATCATATGTTTTACACAACCCAATATGCAAGGAACACAGCATAGAATCAAGATGAAGACTGCAAATATAAGTATGCCTATCATTAACAATCTTTTAAACCATGATCCAATACCAAATCCATGCAACCATGGAAACATACCACCCAAATCAACCTCTTCATACTTCTTCAGTTGCTGACTTAATTCTATAAGCTTCTGAATGCTTTCATGAATACTCTCAGAGTGGTCACTGAGATTCATGCAGCATAGTCCGTCAAATTCTTCACAACCATGACC
>VXBA01002060.1:0-65623 GCA_013399895.1 Serilophus lunatus
GCTCTGAGTGGTTCATTAGCTTGAAAAGTTGGAAAAAACAAATGGAAAAAAATTCAGGGGTGGATTATGTTAGAGTTTTTTGGTTTTCTTTTCCCCTTTTGTTTGAACTCTTATGCATTTGTTATGAGCTGTGACAGGCGTCCAAAGCTGGGAGCCACCTTGTTGTCATGGTAATGGACTGATGNAGCAAGGCTTTGAAAAGCTCAGCGGGTGAAGGGTCGCTCTCTCTCCTGCCTCCGACCTGGCCCGGGAAAGCTGTCTCCAGCCGTTTCTTTTGGAAGCCTCAACCAAGCCTTCTTCCCCCTCTGAGCTTGCTTCAGCATCGGCGAAGAACTACCTGGCAGCCACAAGCCTTTTCCAGTTGGCGGTTTGGGCCTCATCTTCATAACCTTTCCCAGCAATTTTTGTTTTGTTTTTCCTTTGTTTGTAGGCTTTCTCACCTGGGTGGTTCTCTAAACACAATTCCTTTCTCGTGGGGGGTGTGTGTGTGTGTTTTTATCTTTTAGAAATTCCAAGTGTGTGTGATATATATAGATACAAATATATATTTATATATATAAAAATACATATTTATATTATTATTATAAATATATATGTTTAGGGTTTGGGTTTTTTTAGTTTTTTCCTTTTTTCCCTTTTCCTTGTAATAAATCTTGTTGTTTTTCATTTAACGAGCTTCTGTTCTAAGTGATAAAATTCTCTATTGTCTCAAACCAGGACAGTGTCATACAGCACTTTTTCCTCCCACAGTCTCAGGCAGGTGTTGGATGACCATGGAGACCTGGGAATGTTAATGTTGCACCTCAGGAGCAGCACACAGAGGAAAATCTTTCTGCTTATCCATTTCTTGAGAACAGCAAAGATGCCCTGTACTCAGTGAGCCTTCAACTGCTGATAGGAATTAAAGTGCACTGCATTTGATGATGGGAGCTACCTGCTTACTACAAACTAAGAACTACTTTAGCTCCTAAAATCAGCTGATGTTGGTAGTAGAGGTACCTGCTTCCTTTGCTCACCAGACACTGTTGAATATTACATTTTACTGGAGGGCTGCAGCTGGCAGGGACAAAACCACACGTTGCTTTGCACCAAGTACTGCAATTTGGGTCAGGTGGACACTTCTGAGGAAAGGTGGAAGGTGCAGGAACCTCTCCTTTTCCCACAGCGGCTCAGGGATGAAAGGAGGGAGCAAGACACACAGCATGCAGACACTCCACAGCACAAAGAGAAATTGGACAATATCCAGGCCTCAGGGGTGAGGGAAAGCCTAGCTTTCCTCTGAGGACCCAGCACAGTCATGTCAAGACTGTAACAAACCCAAAAAGTCACTGAAAAGTTGCTGAATGGAGAACAAGTCTGAGACAGGAGACTTGCTCTTCATTCACACTCCAAACAAAGCAGTAATTTGTTTTCAAAGCATGTATTTTTATCCAATCACAACCAGCAGACCCCACAGTTTTGTGGCTTTGTTTGAAAAAATCCTTACCCTTTCAGGCTGTCTCCAAATACGACTGAATTTGGGATGCAGTTTGCAAGCTGCTCTGACTTCTCTGTGAGGACAGTTTCTAAAGAACGACGCAGGAAGAGACTTCCCAGCTCAGGCTGGCACATGTTCTCCTCCCAAGGCAATGGCACCAGTCCCTGAGGGGATGGGGAAGGTCCAAGTGCTGCTGTGGCAGCTCTGCACACACAGGGCACTAAAGCACTCCAGGGGCCCCGTGGGCCTTGTTGGCAGGGCTGCAAAGGGTCTGCAGGGACTTGTGGGTTGACTTTTGTAAGGGTCAGGGGGCAGAATGTGACCCTGACAGAGTGCCAGGAGAAGCACCATTCAGGTGTTGAAATATTGGGTGTCTTTTGCCATTCTTAAACACCAATAAGCCCTGTTCCTACCTGCCAGCTCTCTGCAGACATCTCACATACACAAGGCCACAAAAAAGGGTCCCCAGGTGCTTCTGGGCAAGCACATGAGTCCCACTCTTCAGAGACACATCAGAGAGTAATTGATTATTCAGCAGCTTTGATTAAGCAAAATGTTAAGGTAATTACAGCTAAACCTGAAAACAGGTGTGATTCTGCCAGCCTGGACTGTCCCACACAGGGGGCAGCAGGCTGGAAAGGAAAATCAGTCCTAGCTTTGTGATCTGAGCACTGACAGCTCTAACAGCAAAGATGGGCAATGACCCTCCAAACAGAGATTTGGCTTTCTAATGGCACAAACTGCAGAGACAGACGAGAAGCTTCCTGGTCGTGGCCAAGCTCCAAGTTGTTCTTGTTCCCCACTGTGGCCGAGCTGAGTGCCAAACCCAGCATACACAGCCATGAGACTGACTGCAGCCATGGCAGTGCAGATGGGGAACTGCTGCCAGAGGCACACAGCATGGCAGCCATTCCCCCAGACTTCTTTTTCTCTGGAGCATGTGACAGGTCAGGAGCTGCCTTGGAGTTCCTTAAGAAGGCCGTGCATTAACACAGTCATTGGCACGGTTTTTCTACAGCTGTGGTGGTTTCAGTCAGTCACAGTTGCTCTGGATAAGTAGGCAGGAGAGAAAGTCATGGCAGAAAACATGACGCTTCAAGAGGTAAAAGTCAGGGCCAAAGAGAGGTAATTATACTTTGGCTGGAAAAGAAACCAGAAAAGCAGCTGTGAGCTGGACAGGAAAAGGAAAAGCATGGACATTCAGAATGAAGAAGTCTCATAAGAAAGCAATTCTTAAGTAATATTATTTATGCAAAGCCTCTATAATCTAATTCCCTTCTTCTCCTGCTGCTGTCTTACTACAGGACACTTTACATAAAATGTGCCTTTTTCAAACACAATACACCACGAAGTGCAGATTTCTCTGAAAGAAGAACTATGAGTAAGTAAAGGCAGTCACAGTCAGCAAGACTAGACAGTGGATCTGACAAAGAAAACAAATTCTACTCGGGGGTATAAAAGTCTCACTTTCCCCTCTGAGAATAAGACTCAAGCAAACAGCTCTCAGCCAGCTCTTGTCTGCAGTCAAACCCAGGTAACATGTGACTGCAAGGCTGTGCCTCCCCAGCATTCCCCAAGCCCAGGAGTGAAACACGGATGGTGAGGCCGAGGAGAGAAGCTGCAGCTCCGAATGAGGTGGCACCAACCTTTGCATTGGTTAGAGTATGACAACAGTTGATGCAACACATGTTCTGAGAGAGCAGTCCCACATCTCACATTTAACTACAGATACTCTTATTGCATTCCCTCGGGTCTCCATCAGGATACAGGAGTTTGGGGATTGCTCAGTTCTTTTCTGTGTGTTTCCCCAGCCTATCAAGATACAGCCCATGGCAACTTTCTCATAGGTGAGATAAGATGCCAAAATATGAAGGCCATGGCACCTGAGTGAACAAAGAACATCCAGAAGGACTCTCACATTCCTTCTCCTCCAACAAAGCAGGACTCTCACATTCCTTCTCCTCCAACAAAGCAGTTGCAGCTTTTGTCCTTTGCGAACTCCCTCAACTTAAAGTTCTTTGAGCTTGCCAGGATGACAGAATAGAGGAGAGAGAATCCCTCAACATCACACATACTGTCCCCTAGTAACTCCTAATCAGATTTCATCAACAGCCTGAAAAAGTCCATCAGATGCATTTACCAGGTCTTTCTTTAAACTTGTTAAAAGCCAAACAAATTAAAACCAGCACCTGTCCTAGGAAGGCAGAACCTCCAAACAGCAGCAGCAGCCGCCCAGTAATGTGTGTGGCTGAGTAAGTGACCAGAGACTGAGAAAAAGCAGATCCTCCTCAATTTACCAGTTCACTGGTCTCTAGGTGTCGGTGCTTCTGGTACATTCATTAAACCAACAACCAGTTCTGCCATCTATTAGCTACAGCTCTTCAAATTTAGTGAGCTGAAATGTGCAATTAATTGTGTGTTGCTGCTACATTATTTGTTCTGCAGTCACAAGAGCTAATCCACTTTTGTGTTCTAGTTAGCCAGCCTGGGAAGCCTTGTGTATGTTGATCATCTAATGCTGAGCAAGTGAACTATTGACATTTAGAGGCACTGCAACAGACTCTTGTAACTCAGAAGATCTGTTCTTGTAGGTAGTTTAAAACAGCTGACCTTAATGCAAGCAACTGCATAAGTCCAAAGGAAAACACAGTAGGAGAAGGGTAGCTGGAAATTTCAACTCCTTTTTCATCTTCTCACAATTCTTGACATTATCACAACTCTTCAGGAAAGACTATCAAAATGAGGCAATTGGTGTATGTTAAACCTTTGTCACCATCCTGGTTCCTGAGCCAGAATCCCAGACAGTCCAAATCCCCTGAACACGGGGGGGTTCACAATGCTCCCTGATTTACTCAGCTCAAAGAACAAAAAACCACACACTGTCAGCTTGTGTACCCGTGGGACCACTAATGCATCAGACAGCACTCCTCGTGCTCTTGGAAGCAGCTTGTGTCTCCTCCTGGGCCAAGAACTCCACCATCTCCTTGGAGGGCTCAGTGCTGCCAGGGCCCCACTGCCAGCACAGTGCCCCACACCCCCCAGACACGGCTGGCAGGGCAGTGTGGAGCACAGCAGGGATGGCTGACACACCCAACGGGCCCAAACACGTACCAGGGACATTGCAGGTACGACAAAAGCCTCCATCTGGCACTCCAGTTATGCTTTCAGCTGGTCAAACTAAGGATAAACCAGGAAAAAGGCTGCAGAGTCCATTGTCCTCTAATTAATGGAACAAGTGTTGCAGCACCTCTCTCCCCTCTTGATTTCCTCTAGCTGTTGAATTGTAATGGATTCCTTTTTTAACAAGTCTAGATTCATATGTAGTAGGTGATGACACACACCTTTCCAAGACCAACTTGTACCATTACAGCAGGAGAATTGCTGCACAGGAGCAGGTGAAGGCCTGAGCTGGAGGGCTCTCCCAGGCTGGGCACTGCACCCCCCCTTCCTGGTGACACAGCCAGGCACCCAGCAGGGCTCCAAGGGCAGCACAAAGGGCAGCCCAGCAGCACCCACAGCTGCCTCGTCTGAACACCAAACAGTCTGTTCTCCAGCAGGAGGCAAATAAAGCAAGGCAAAGATGCCTACAAAGCTACAGGACATTTGAGGTTCTGTAACTATGAACAAATGTGTAACCTAAAAATAACTTTTTGCTATCCAGTATCAAAGTAAGACTAAATATTTAATGAGCAGCTGTTGCACAAAATCGTATCTTAAGTCTACTTGAAGATTAGAGAAAATTATACAAAGTTGAAGGTATTTTAAAATAAAGATGTTGAAAACAGTTATTTAAAAAGGAAAACATTCTAAAAGTGAAAACACAGAACTTGAAACAATCTAGTATGTATCATAATTTAACCCTGAGCTAGGAGATCACAGCTTACTGCCACAAACTTCGTCTGTGGTGGTAAGGCTTCAGATACAGAGCTGTTCTCAGCCTGGGCCTCCCTTTCCCTGCTACTGAACACACTGGTCACTGCTTCAACAATACACCAGCAATGCTTAAAAACAATGAAAGGGAAGGCTACTCATACTGAGCTTTATGGGGCAAGACTTCATCTTTCTGTGTTTGCTCCAAGTTTTGATATTTTACTGATTTCAAGCTCTAAACCAGACGTTTTGGTTACAGAAGACAGACTTGAGATGACAAAAAGCACTGAGATGTCACCTATGAGAAGTACTTGTGAGTCCAAATAAAGATGTTACTTTTTCTTCCGAGGGACAATGAGCTTGTACTCAGAGGTGAAAAACACATACCAAAGGAAATTCTGTACTGGTATATAAATCTATATATACACACTTACAAGCTGTGTTTCTTGTAAGACTAAATATCTAAATCCAGTTCTTAAATATTCATCTTATACAAGAAAAGCTTAACAGTTTATACTAAAACAATACTACAGCTGAACGAAACCCTCAATAAATATTTGTACTATTCGAAGTCATAAAAAATACATGTCCTGTAATAACTTTGTACAAACCACAGCAATATTTGCAGGATAACGAATTCTTTTCATTGTACACCACTGAAATGCAGCAGACTCATTTACCTCTTTTGGATGCCCTACCATACAGAACAGGCGTTGTAGGATACATTTTTACCCTTATAAAACTCTCTAAGAATCTCTCTTTTTCCACTTACAGTCATTCTCCAGCACAAAACAGCAAGTGCTAACTTAATTTTCACTTCTTTTTGATTACAAGAAGTTATTCCCTAGGCTGGTCAACATAAAAGAAATTATGACTCCAAACTTCTTAGCTATTACAAAATTTATTATTTAAATTGCCAAGCAAAAGCCACTCTCCAAAGGCAAACCCCCCCCCTTCAGAGACCCATTTGGTACTCCTTGACACAGACAGACAAAGCAGGGGAATGCTGAGGGAACCAGGAGCCACGTGGCTCCAGGATATCAGCACAACTCCACCAGGAGCTGCCTGTGCTACTCCAGAGGTCTGAATTCCAGTGACCAACTGGGAGCCCAATTCCTGCAGCCATCAGATACCTCTCCCTGAAACCAATCACCACACCTGGCTTCTTTAGGAAGAGCCTCCAAAAAGGAAGAGGAACTGGACCACACGTGTTGGAATTACCTCCTACTGGCTTGCATTTTCTACAGGTTACCATCTCAGAGAGGAAAAGCTTCAATTGAAAGAAAAAATTAATGTATTTTCTGCCTGCTCTTCTGTCCCTGAGCTGCCTGCCATCGTTTCCTCATACTGTATTTCCAGCGTGAGGAGGCATAGTAAAGTTACTTACATTTTGATATAGGGAAGAGTCAAAGGGCAATAGAGCACAGTCAACATGATCCAAAGCACAGTACTGCAAGATAATGTCTGACGTAAGAAAAGGCAATTCCCATGGCCTGTTCAATCACTGGTGTTATTTGAGCCTGAGCACTGATGCCACTGTTTCTTCCATTGGAACCCCCTGCACATGGATATGTAAGCAGAGCACAGCACAGGAGGACTCGGGGCTGGAGGAGTCTGACCCCCTTGTTTCTAGGGAAGAGGATCACTCCTTCAGCCTTCAGCCCCCCCCACAAGAGCACAACCCCTGTAATTGCTACCAAGGCCAGTGACAACAGGGTAAGTGCTTAAGTGCTGGATTTAGAATTTACATCGGCCTGGAGCAACATTAACAGGAATGTCTCGACTTTCTCAACCTGCTGGTTTCACGTTTATTCAAATGCTGCAGTTGTGCAAAAACAAAGTTATCATCCAAGTCTATCTGACAACAATTTCTGCCTTCAAATACGTGTGCTGCCTTTTTTCCAGACATCCACAGAAGGATTTAGAAGAACTGGATTTGAAAAACTAGAACTGAAGTACTGAAGTCAAATGGCATCACCTTCCCTTTCAAAATACAAACAAGCCCAAAACATTCCAGGTTGAAAAAGATTTAAAAAAAGGTAGAAACATAAATAGTAACTTGATTTTCTCCCAGTTAGGGGGTACCTTTTTTGTGCAATTAGTTAACTCTTGTTAACATTTATTGAATTAAGCTGAAACATCTCAATTTCAATACAAGATCTGCAAAGTTCAGTCTCTGGGCTACATCTGTTACCAAAATGCTGCTAAGAGAAAGCAGATTTGTTTAGGTTAGCCAGGAATGTTTCCAAATGGATTTCAGTACCCAGGTTGCATTGGTAGTGAAGTGATAGATATCTGTGATGATGAATTTTGACCCAAACACAGGCTTTATGTACCATTCCTATTTAACTGGTCCTTGAAGCCACCTGGCACAGTCCTGAGACCAGGAGTGCTGCTAACAGAGCCAGACTGATGCACAGTTCATTAACAAACCAGAAAACACTGCTTTTGGGGACAGGAAAAATGCAAGAAGACCAAATTCACTTTGAATCTTTCTTTTCCTTCACGGCTCTAAGAGGGAAGCCCACAGCAGTGGGACTATGCTAACTTTCCCAGAAATACAGAAAAAGTAGCAGGAAGACACTGAATGTGCCATTTTACAGCTCACAGCTTTGACCTGGGCAAGCAAATCAGCCTGATATTCTGGAGGTATTTATTCTGCCATAAGAACACGTTCTGTGCACACCAGAGATGGCACTGCCTTCCTTGGGAAAAGAGGCCTTGTCACGTTTGCAAAGAAATCTGTTTCAACTCATGTACTTGACTACCTGCGAGGAACAAGACTGACCCTCCTGAGTCACTGAAAAACCACAGAATTGTGCCTTTGGTAAGACTACATTTTATACTGCTTTTCTGCAATTCCTAAACTCAGAATCTGGAATCCATCAGTGCCATGGTTAGAAGTCCTTGAAAAAGCACCAAGGGGCATTAGAAGGAGACAGAGTGCTGCAATGCCAGAGGTGGCAGGGAAGGCCAAGGCCATCTCAAGTGCTCAGCAATGGCACAGAGCAGGTGTCAGGGCACACCCTGTGCAGAGCGAGGGCCAGCTCAAACCACAGGATCTTAGTTGTTGGAAGGGACCCTTGAGATCCCCTGCTCAGGCAGGGTCACCTAGAGCAGGATGCCCACGAGCAGTTCAAGTCAGGTCTCAACTCTCTCCACAACCTCCCTGGGCAGCCTGTTTTGTCTTTTGACTACTCTCACAAGAATAAAGTTTTTTTCCTTGTGTTTAGATGGAATTTCATGCATTCTATTCTGTGCCCGTTGCCTGTCACTGGACACTGCCTAGAAAAGCCTGGCTCACTCGTGTCAGGTATTTGTACACTGGCATCAGACCAGAGCCCCCTGACCTGCAAACTTCCTCCAGGCTGAACAGCTGCAACTCTCCTCCTCTCTCCACAGGGAAACATATTCCAGTGCCTTAGCCATCCTCATGGTCCCTCGCTGGATTCATGCCAGCATGTCCAAGCCTCTCTTGTACTTGAGACCCCAGGACAGGGCCCAGCTCCTCAGACATGCCCCCACCAGGGCTCAGGAGAGGGGCAAGATCCCCCCTCAGGCTGCTGCCCATGCTCTCCCCAGCACAGCGCAGGCTGCTGTTGGCTCTTTCCTGAGACTTTGTGTTCCTGGCTCACATCCAGCCTGGTGACCACCAGCACTCCAACATCCTTCTCTGCAGAGCTGCTTCCCAGCACATAGTGGGGCCCAGGATCCCTCCTGCCCAGGCACAGGATTTTGGATTTCCCCTCACTGAGGGGCCTGAGGCTCCTCTCTCTCCATTTCTCTACCATGCCCAGGGTCCCTTGGGGTGCTGGCACAACCACGACCTGAAAACCTGTCACTTGATTACAGGGACCTTAACACAGTGACCAACCCAAACCACTTCTACATCGAATCCTATTCATTCCCAAATCTCCCCTACACAAGATTGCACACCACCAGCAGTGCTTTTCCCCTGTACCTCTCTACACACAGTTATTTTAAGTTAGGAATTGCTCTTGCAGTTCATGACAATAAGATAGATGGTGTACAATAAAGAAAACCAGTGCAAAGTTTAGAGAAGAGCAATTCCACTGACCGAACTATTCAAAGAAATCAATCCAGCCTAAAGCACAAGGCAGGGAACGTTCTTTTTCTCTGGAAAATTTGTACTGATTTTAAATAAGCCTTAAGGTAACCAGCTATACCAGTTACTTGTAACAGTGATGAAAAGAAATACTGCCCTTGCACGAGAGGTTGTGGACTGTTCTATGGGGCTCTTCCCTAATGTGGAACAAAGGCCACAAACAGATTCAGAGTAATTAAAAGACCAAATATTGAAGCATATAAAAGATACCACTGTGATGAGTCTCATGTAAAGCCCACCAGCAAAACCACTCTGTCAAACTGGCACAGTGAAATCTGCGCCCTTGAGCTCAATCCACTTCAATGCAGTTCATCAAGGTGAATGTCAGAGGAAGCCAAGCCCAGCCACAGGTTTATTTTCAGGCTGTCCCGGTCCCCTCCCAATTTGCTGAAGTCACAACACATTCCATAAATAACCTTGTGAAAGAGGCCCCGAAATGGAACCACTTCTCCCAAGTGCCCTGGGTTGGAGACTTGCTGGGGCACCTTGTGCCAGTCCTGCAGAGGACAGGACAGGGGCACTGCCAGCCCTGCAGCCCCTGCCCTGGGTGCCACTGCCCGGCAGCACCCACGGGCACCTCCCCCTGCTGAGCCCCCCCGGGGGAAAGGACTGCAGGGAACTGCCAGCTCAGGCTCTACCAACACACCCCACGGCCTTTGGGAAACCAATTCTGCCCTGCCACACTTCAATTAAGGATCAACTTGGAAATCAGGAATCTTTGTTCTATCTGCAGGAAAGCTGCAGCTAATTATATCTATGCATCTGAAATACCAGAAGTGTTCTTTCACACATGTTAAAATATTGCCTGCTGAGGACAAAAGAAAGTGTGGATCCAAAATCTGGGTGCCAGACATGCTGTAAAACCGCACAAAGATATGGAGGGGGAAGAGGAAAAAACCCTCAAGCCCAATCCAAACCAAAAAACCCCAAAGCCACACAGTGACCAGCTGCAGCAAGCCAACAAATACCTCAGGAAGAAGCAACAGCTGGAAACAGTCAATTCCAGAACCTACTCTAGACCGAGGCAAAGACCCCAAAACTGTAACAGCCCTGGTACGGGAGTGACAAGAACAAACACTTTACAAAAGCCAGCACATAGAACAGGACCGTTTGCAAACAAACCAATAAGTCATTTTTGTTCTTTTGATAAGTATTAAAGATGTTCCGATCATCTCTTCCCTTTCCTCTACCAGAGGCCAACATTGTGATGCTGCAGTAAACAGAAGTTTCTTCATCATTCTTTGCTACAAGTGTCTGTGCTCAAGTTCTGTGACCTTACCTACAACATTCGGAACTGTCATTAATCATAGTATTGACAGAAATAAATACTTCTTCCATCATAAAATAACTTATCCCACATACTTGCTGTCATTTTGTATTAACTGCCAGAACAAAGAATCGGATACCAGCGTCTGCTTGTTTCCTTTGCTTTTCATCTCATGGGGGTTTTTTGAGTCTTAAAGACTAGTAAGAAATACCCACTCAGGTATAAGTGGGTGGCCCAAACGAACCCAAGTTAAACCTACTTGGAGCAGCAATTTTTCCTGACAATGTGCACAGATTCCCGCGGTCAGTGGGGATTTCTCTGGTCCCCGTGTTCTGTCAGCCCTCCTCGGCAGGGCAGCTGCCGGCGGGACGGTGCCCAGTGCCCAGCAGGCTCCCCAGGCCAGGGAAGGAACAAAGGAAGGGCACACCCTGCCACGTGCACTCCCGGGAGAGCCCCGGGCAGGAGGGAGCCCGGCCAGCCTCCCACGTGCTTTTGCTCTGCTTGTCCTGCGTGTGCTCAGGAACACTTGGCAGCTCCCTGCAGCGTGTCTGCACGTGTCCATCACTCTGGCATCAACGTTCCCAGCTTTCCCATGCAGCAGTAAAATAGAGCAGCAAGAGCCATTTCAACTGACGAGTCCTGTTACCGAAACACTAAGTGCCCTTCTTCTGTACACGTGAGGGGGGGCACCGTGACTCCCTTCCAAACTGAGGGACAGCTATGTAAAGGGGGGAGGCCACATACAGCCCCCAATTCAGTGGTGCTGCACCTGTCCACTCTAGACCCAAATGGGACCCAGAATGCCAAACTAGAAGAGAACGAGCATGTTCTTTGAAAATATCTTTACTCAAAGCAGCGAATGTACTGAAGTCAAAATAAGAATCACTAGTTATGATGGTGATACTAAGTTAGCTTCACACTTACACTGTTTAACTGAGGCTTTGAAATCATGACCAGATAAATACTCCATACATATCTCCCCCTGTATGCAACGTAAATCTCAACACCCAGTCTATCTTGGATTTCTTTTTTAGTCAGGGACAACAGAAAGGTTCCAGGCCAAGCGAGTGGACCGTGGTTTAACCTCAAACCTGTGACAAACCCCCAAACTGAACTTGCCATTACCTCCTCCCAGAGCGCCGGACACGGTTCCCCCAAGGTTTGCTCGGGTAACCTGAGTTACCAGAGGACACTTCAGCTCACACTACTCTGGTTCCCTCTGGTTCCCCAGAGCAACCCAGAGACACTCTGGGGCTCCTCCAGCTTCACTGGCTCGGGCAGACAATCCCACAGTCCACCTGCAGGTCATCCAGAATTCTCCTGTTACAGACAGCCCTGAGTCGGGATTTTATCAACCACAACAGACCGACCAGCTACCAAAAGGGCAGAAAACTGCACAGTCCTAAGCAAATTTCACATAATTTAGTAACACAAACCCAAAGACTCATTTTTCAGATGTGTTTAAGGCAGCGAAAATAATCACTGTTACACATGTAGTCTGATGGCAATTAGCTCAAACATGCTTTAAGAAACCACAGAGTTGTTCAGTCAAAACACTGAGCACTGGCCACTAAGATGCACAGAGTGTCCATGGATCTACTGCAGAGAGGGCACTCACCAGCACAATCTGACAGCTCATTAGACAAAGACTGTAATTTACTTTAGCAACAATTCCTTCCACCACGCAAGTCTGGCTCATGTTCTGGGATACTGCTCTAATTCAAAAAAGCATAATGGGACTTCTCAGTGCCTGAAGAGAGACAGGCATTCAGACAGCCTCGCCTCTCCTCTGTAACAGGTTTTCAGAGACTCATGTTCTCAGTGAGCCAGAAGTTACAGGGCACCTGAAAGCCATTAGAGC
Organism: Serilophus lunatus; assembly: GCA_013399895.1. Taxonomy (NCBI): domain Eukaryota; kingdom Metazoa; phylum Chordata; class Aves; order Passeriformes; family Eurylaimidae; genus Serilophus; species Serilophus lunatus. The sequence goes on from VXBA01002060.1 coordinate 12,602, forward strand.
TTTTCTAATTTTCCTATCTACCCCCTAACTCCCCTTACTGCTTCAGCCATGAAAAATTCAGGATGTATTACACAGTTTACCAACTCCTTCAATAACCCTTAACAAGTTCACTTCTGAAAAAATTTTTAAAAAAACCCAAAACAAAACAGGAGGAAAGAAGGGCAAATTTTGCTCCTCTAAATCCTTCAGGTTCCATAAGGGATTCAGATATGAGTGGACAAAAGAGCCCAACACGTTACAGCTGCCTTTATAGCTTCTTTACTGCAACAGTGATTATATGCACTTACTTTGCCTGTTATTTCTGTAATTTTCAAACAAAATCAGGCTCTGAGCTTGTAGGCAAAGGCAGCTTTTACATGCAAGTCTCTTAAATAAGGATTCTGTTAAAAGAAATGAGTCTTTGTATTTCTGAGAAGAACAGAAAATTTGCCTCAAGAAATGCAAAGGGAAAGGTGGCAAACTGAGTAGATCCCTGGTAAAGAGGTCTTACAGTTCTTTACCATTGCAGCGAGAAAAAAATAGCTTCCTTTACACAGGAGATTGAGAAGTAGAGAATAATGATGGTTGATGCTAAGAAAAAGCAGCATAACGTAACTGCTGCAAATCTTGCAGGGAGGAAAGTCACAGCACAAGGAACAAGCACTTGACCAGGAAGGCAGACAAGGAAACACAGGCTGCTGGGGAACGATCCAGTAAAGCAAAGAGACAGAGACATCCCATCGCACACAGGGAGAAGAAATGGCCACGGCCGCAGAAAAGGCGATCAGGAGCCATCAGGTGAGCACAGGTCCTGGGCCAGATTGTCATTCAGGATGACAATAAGCTTTGGTGCTACCTCGCAGGCAAGACTGGAAGAGCATTTGGAGGGAAACAGGCAATTCTCAGCTGAACTGTTTTATTTCAGAGTACCACTAAATGATGAACTGCCTCTGGTTCTGTCAGTGTACAATGTGCCACAGGAACAAAGTGCATTTTGAAAGGACAGCTTTTCAACCACTAAATAATATACGAGGGGATGGGGGAGAGGGCACTTACAACCCATCCACACAACTGCAACTGAGCAAGACGTGAAGCAAATAAACCCTTTGGCTGCAACTACAGAAAGCAGTTTAGCCACTGGACTTCCATACTGGTGTTCTGCTCTCTTGGACAAGAGGGGCACGAAAACCTGCTACTGACATAAGCCAACACGAAAGAGCATCTGTCCAAACACTGCTCTCTGATCTTCAGCTGGCAGGGCTGCAAACAGCAACTCTGCTTTTAACTAAAGAATGAAAAAAAAAAAATCACTGGTTTCCTCAGTTCTTATCAGCATATGTTAATACTTGTAACTCAGCAATGATTGTGCATAAAATGGAACAAAGAACATCAAACTGGTGCTCTAACTGCAGCATCAGCAGTTCCGAGTGCTCACGTGAACACCCATCCTCCTGTCTCAGCTCAAAGTGAGACACCTCAAGCCACTGACCAAGGGGGGCAGGAGATACCACACGAGGTAACATCGGTGACTTTGTCTGAATGCAACATCCAGAAGTGCGTTGTGCTGGGGATCTTAAACATTCGTGACCAATATCAACAAAAGCAAAACTGTTATTGAGTACTTTAGCCAATTTTAACATTTTAAAATGGAAAGAAATGTTACAAAATATGGAATGATTTCCAGCAGGTTCCGGAATTGCTGCTTAAAACATACCCAGTATCTTGTAGACTACGCTTGGCTTTAAACTTGAGTACAGCCCACAGTCCGAGACAAACACAGACAAGGTGCAAAAAAGCTCCCAAAATCTTTATTGTGTGGGCTGAGATTTTCCCAGTTGGCATCATTATTGCACACCTGTTATTTCTCAGGGAAATGACATGAAATCCAGAAGCCCCCAAAGCCATTCATAGTAACTGTTGTGTGTTTTTCCCCCCAAGACACCTCACAGTGTCAGCAGTGGCACACAGGCTGCTCCTCCACACCTCAGAGATCAATTAGACACTTGCTGGTAGGAAAGGCAGAGGGATGATGTTGTGGTCAGGGACTGCAGCTGGGTTTGGACAGAAATGGAATGCAAAATACCCAAAGCACGTGTTGGCAAATTTGGTCTATCAATCCAAAATTAATGAAGATCTTCTCTTGTCTGCTAAAGAGCAAAATGGACAGTTCTTTTCCCTCGTCCCATTTTGGGTTTCTGCAGCTGGAGTTTGGTTACTACTGCTCTTGGTCATGCTTTTATACTGTTTGTGATGATTGGTCACCTCAGGTACCCCCGTGGCCTCTATTCTTTTGATTTCATGCCAAATTTCAATTACAAAGTGAAGCAATTTAACACGTGAGTGAAGACTTCTTATTGACCTCGACACTCTTCAGACAAACTTTTCAGACAAACTTTTGTAAAAAATGCAGGCCAACTCAAACACAAGTGAAATTGCTTCTTCAGGTCAGTGTTTCTATCATCAGAACAGTGATTTTATAGACTTATTAGAAAACTAATACAAATTATCCTGACTATCAAAGCAAACTCTCAGTTTTTACTTAGGCAAACGTTGGCTGATTCTTCAAGCCACAGTCACCAAGTTGTACTTGGAAATACCTGTAGCAAAGTCCACACCAAATCCCCTGCTGACTAAACTTTCTCTACAGGAGAAAACACATAATAATATATTATGTGTAATCTGTGCATATGGTGATATGTGTCTGTTTATAACCAGCAATATAAAAAGGATTAAGTCGGATTTGTGATAAGGATTTGTGCATGATTTGCTCTAGTTTAGCACTTCTGAGATGCTATGACATCAGAGTTAATTCCAAACCTCTGGATGCAGTTAACCTGATTTATAAGAGTATCACATTCCCACTTGGGTACAAGAGAAACAGAATACTGAGCCTCCCAACTAACACCCTTCCCAAAGGCACCATCCAGGATTTCACTGGAGATCCTGAACTGTAATAACACAAAACCCCAGCCATTAAAAACCCTCCACACATGAACGTATCCACTTACTGTTTCAACAGAAAGCTTCTGACACTGGAGCTGCAGCTGCCCCCAAAACACACCAATTCCTGCTTTCACTTTGTTCCCAACCTAAGTAATAAGGGATACTAGAACTGAATGTAAGGACAATCACTCATTACTAACAGTTGTATTAATTAGCTTCCCAAGGATGTTAACAGTCCTGCAAAGCAAGGAGCACTCGAGACCTCAGGATGGAATCAAACATTCCAGTTGTACACACTACTGCCAGAGCAGGAGCCTCGACTGAAACTCCTGCAGAGCCACTGCTGCCATTGCCCGCAGCTCTCAGTTCACCCGATCCTGTATTTTCAGCTATTCCTCCACAGAAGCTGCTACCATTGGCTGTAGCCTCTATCACAGGATCACAGAATTAACTCAGTTGGAAAAGATCTTTGCAAGCATCAAGTCCAACCTATTGCCCAACACCACCTCATCAACTAAACCATGGCACTCACTGCCACATCCAGTCTTTTTTTAAACGCTTCCAGGCACAGTGACACCACTGCCTCCCTGGGCAGCCCATTCCAGGGTCCAAAATGTACTTAAATAAACCAAACATCCTTTCCCTCAGTTTGTGCCTCAGCAGATCAGCTGTCATGGCAAACCTGCTCCCTAAGCACAGTAAAAATTCCAGTGAATCCCTGTGCTGCTATTCCAGTAGGTATGCAGCAGGAGAACTGCATCAGCCAACCCTTAAATAAACTCTGGGACACAGGACACGTTATAGAAAAAAATCCTTTCATTTTGTTCAGTCAAAACACCCAGCACAGAAAGAATGTGAAACACCATGACTCCACTCATAGTTGAAACAGAAAATGCCCCACTTACTGAATTCACTGCCTGAGTTCTCCATGTCCCAACACAGCTTCACTGCTGCTGCATTCCCCTTACACCCAGGAGTAAAGAACAGGAAAAGCTGAGTATTCAGATGGCTGCGACCGTGAGATCTGGAATTCCACTCACTCACTCTGTCAGATGTGAGCAGAGCCCCACGATCTTACACAATACTTGTTTCTCGGGTTGCCTTAGACACTTACTTCATGTAAGAGTCAGATCATTTCCAGTACAGAATTCTCCCTCCAGCTCTGAGGCCCAGTGGGCAGTGCCCAGGGCCTACCCTGGCTGGTTCGGGAATGCACCTCTGCCATTGAGGGCAGGGACTTGCACTGGGGACACCAATAAGAAACACCATCTTTGTACTGAAAGGTGTAGGACACAGATGAAGCCATAAGTCACCAGCAGTCCTGAAGGCCACACTCAGAACCACGCCTTGCTTTCCTCCCAGTTAGCCAGCAAACATCCATCCTCAGCAGGGCCAATGGATAATTCCAAAAGATTTTTCCATGAGATCTGCTGCAGCGACTTAGGGACACCCCTGAATCCTGTCTCACTTTCTCTGTTTTCACAGATTTTCACTCTTTTTCAAATCTCTAATAATCCTGAAATCAGACAGATGATGTGTAGCAATATATAAAACAAAAATTAATTTTAGTTCACATTAAGAGAACCTTGTATTTTCAAGAAAACAGAATTTACCTCTTTTGTACTTTACCTAATGTTACTCCAGAATACACTTACAGAAATGTGTAACTATAAAGTGGCATGAATTCAAGAAATTGCAGGAACATTTGTCCTCTAAACAACACAGGTTATGGAACCTGGCTGCAAGAAATGGAACTCAGCACAAACCTATTTTAGGTGGGAGTGCTTTACCCCTGAAAGGTAGGCTGGGAAATGAAGATTAGTGATGTGTAGGTCACAGATGCACAAAACCACACAAAAGCACTCTTAGCACTCGAGCTGCAGACACTCCATTTCTATCCCTGTTTGCAGGTGGATGTTTTTGAGCAATGCACAGTAAGGCTGCAGAACGAAGGAAGCACCTCACACGCTCCAAAGCCTCCCCAGGGAACACAGTACACCTGCTAGCTAAATAGGGCTGAGCTCACCCAGGGATCAGGGTAACAGTGCAAACCCACTCCTGCAGTCAAACACGCCCTTTCAGAGCTGAAGCCCTTTAAGAGCTGAAGCCCGTGGACAGCCCTCTAACAATTTCAGTTTGTCAGTGACAGACCATGCTTCTCTTCCCCCAGTACAATATTCCCCAAATCCTTCTAATAATGCCTGTCCTCACCAGCTCTCCCAATTCCTTGTCTGCAGTTGTGGTGCTTCAGGGCTGGCACTGGGCCTGGGACAGGCTTTAGGGCAGGACTTGGGTGGAAAGGCAGGATCTAAACAGGCCCCTCCAAAACTGGCAAGCAGCTCAGAGGTTATTACCAGGGTCCCCAAAGACACACATAGCACACTGAACAATCCCCACCTCCTCAGCAAATGCAGTCAAAGCAGAGGTCTGGGATCCTGTTAGCTTCCAGGTTTTCCTCTACAGTTAGAAAAGTCTAAAGTCCAAAGCAAGAGCACTGCAATAGTCCTAAAGTGAGTTTTAAAATAAGAGAACTCCCACGAAATTTCTGGGGTGCACAGAAGACAGAACTCGTTAGAACTCTGATTTTATGCATTCATGAAAGCAGCCAGGAAGCATTGGCCAAAATGGTTCTAAATAAAGACAAGTTTTAGACAACAGAACAGCTAAAACTAACACCACAGGTGGGAATCTTGTTATACCAACCCTAATGTGGGAAAATACGCATTTCATGCAAATTCCAAATATTAATTCTGAATTTCATTCATGCGGGTTATTTTTTGAAAGAAAATATTCTGAGTAGCTAGTGCCATTTTCTGTGTTTCCCCGTTGTGCTCCTCAGTTGACTCACAATCCCAGAGAGAGTCTGACCCAGTAAATGTTTCCAGATGTAAGGCTCGTATTTAATACTCCACCTAGAAGGAAATCTCACTCCCACTAGTTAATATTTGTATAACCCTTCCGAGTTCAGTAAAAAAAAGGCTAAAAAAAAGTCCATATCCATTAGAAAGTTAACAACTTTCTTATTCCTTGTCAGGGAGAAAGCAACACAGGCCTAGGCCATCAAGCCAGCTGTAAGATAAAATTCCCACTGACTCCAAGGAACATGAGACCTCACCCCTGTTCCTGACACTGACCCAGCAAGGGGATGAAGGTGCCAATCTCTGGAGCCTGCCTGTGCTCCAAGGAGAGCACAGCTTCCCCAGAGCACCCCAGCCCTGGGGACATTCTCAAGGGCCAGAACCCAGCCCTACCCCAGTGCCCAAGGCACAGAAAAAGGAGAGCAGCACCCTGGCACTGCCCAACAAGCAGGGCCAGCCCTCACTTGTGGGCAGCACACACCTCTTCCCAGGCCTTCTAGCAACCTTTTGGGCATCAACTCCATGACTTCTGTTTTTTTCTATCACTTCTAAAGCTTCCTTGATCCTCAGGCCACAGATTTGGCAGAGAACACACACAGCAGTGCTAAAAGCTGCTTTGAGCAAACTGCTGTGCTCAGGTCCCTGATGCTGACAGGTCTCCTGTGTCCCCCTGTGGCTGAGACACGAGACCAAGGGAACCCTGTGAACAGTGGCAAGAAGCACGACGAGAACCCTAAGACTCAACTCTCTGCAAAACCAGTAATTGCTTCCACCACAGTTCAGAAATCCAGTGCCTCTCAGATCATTTACCTTTCCCAAACAAGCACCCGAGTGAAGATACACACTGAAAACCTCCTACAAAAAGGACATTCAGGGATCTTGGGAGAACCTTTGTGTTTTTCCCTCTGGTTCTTTGCAGCAGTGGAAGCGACTTCTTTGGAACTACATAATTTTGCCTCTGAAGAAATCAAGTCTTTTCCCCTAAAGATAAATTGTAAAGTTACTTTATTAATGTAAACTTAAGAAATAAGAAAAGTGGAAGTTCTATAGCATTTCAGACAGTTTATGGAATAAAATGCAACAGCTCCTCTTGGGTGCTGGAAGCATTTCTGCTTCAGCCCAATGCCTTTACAGCAGCCTCGTCATGTGTTAATGATTACACATATTCATTCACTACCAAAAATAGTTTCCTCTAGAATTATGCACAAAGAACATTTGTCCACAGTGAATTTCAAGCTTGGCTGCTCTGCTTGGGTTACAGTTACTCCTAATTTTACAGTGGCAAAAATCCAGAAGTCTGCTTTGTGCTAGCAGTTTACCTTTGAGGTCAGGATATTTTCTTCAGTCATTCAAAAGTCGGGAAAGTAACAACACCTAAGAATTGAGATCTTTACTGATGGATTAATTTACCACAATATACAAATTACCATACCAAAATCCTAATTAGCTTTTCTGGAAAGAGCATCTCTCTCTCTCTCCCCCCCCCCCCCCTTCTCCCCATGGGAAACCACAAGTAGGATCTTCTTGATGGTTTTCACACGCTTCAAGAAATCAGTAAATGCTATCAGGATAGACATTTGCAAGCTTAGCAAGCAATAGCTATAAACACAATAAAAGAAATCTTGAAACTGTCCATCATCTCACAAAATACGAGGGGGGAGGCTGCTGCCCATTTTTCCAAGTACAGACATCTATTACTGAAGGTGTCAAACATTTTACACATATTTTAAAAGTTAGCCACATAGAGGGTTTAAAAGCAGCACGGGAGAAATCGTCAAGAAGCCTCTAATTTCGCCCCCTTCCCCCTCTTTTTTTTGGATGCAAAGAAAAATTGCTCCATTCCTGCTTGGAATCCAAAGGAGAACAGGAAGTAACGTCTGAGCTCCACAGAGATTCATTTTTATTTGCTTACAGGACGTGGCCGATTCAAAAACTGGCTTCATTTTTCAGTATCCTTAAAGGACCTGACTTTTTTTTCCCCTTTTTGGCAGGGAGCACGGTTGGAACTTCAAGTTCAGCCAAAATAGACAATAAAACAGTAAGAAGGCAGAATGCCAAAAATGAAAAGGCATCAGCGTCCAAAGCATAATTCCACCCTCTCTGCTCTCCCCCCGCAATGATTTACAGAGGAAAACGTAAAAACCAGAGAACGTTCTTTGTCCTAGAATGAACCCCTCGTATGTTAAAGCAGCCTACAAACATCTCAGACCCACTGGAGGCAAGCTAAAGAATGATACTGCTCATTTGAGATGACAGATTTTTTTTTAAATCCATATGTTTCATTGTTATGTTCTTTTGAATATCATACTTTGTTCTCCTTCTTGTGAGCAAACATTCGTATGAAGTACCAACATGTGGAATCTCTCACACAACACAATGTGAAACGTGGTTCAGAAGCAGCCTTTGCCCCGTCCCCCTCCCAGCACATGACACACACTGTTAAACACTCTCCTCCCTGCAGGAACGCCTGTGGCAGCCTCTGAGTCACACAAGTCCCAGTCCACTGAAAAATCTCATTTTGCTGTAGCCAAACTGATTGTACTTTTTCTCCAGGAAGGTCTAAGCTGCAATGACAGTGAAGTGCCATGACCAACAAAGAAGCAAAGCTTTGTGAGGATACGTGCAAATGTTTCCTCACATCTGCAACAGGAAGCCAGGCAGGATGGGTCTGGGGGAAGGTCTGGAAGCTGCAGAGCAAAACTAAAATCTATTTTTGTCTTTCCCTGTAAAGAGGATATTGTCTTCCTTGCTGCATTAATCCTTGCTTGGCATTCAAAGCTAACTATTCAGTGTTTGCTTTCCATCATATAAAGCTGAACCCATATAATTTGCAGAAAATACCCAGGAGACACACAATGCCTTCTAGTTATCAACAAGAGTCAAAGAAGCTCATGTCCACCTCGGAGAACAGAAACGTGGCAAAACAGAGCCTAGTTCCTTTATGTAAGAAGTGCAAAACACACACCTCAAAAATACTTTTTCCTTTCCTCTCTTTAGAAAGAAAGAGTAACTATGACACTTGCGTTAAAAACCATTAAAATGGTAACTGGAGACAAAAAGGCAGACTCTGGGGGAGGGTGCAAAGTGTTTTTTGCAACACATTTTTGAGGCCAAGCACCAGAAATCTGGGTGACCATAAGGAAAAAGAAAAGAGCATCAAATCATTGAGAATTTAAACACATGATTTTCAGAGGAACCGTGGTATGAGCTTGCTTTGGAACAGGTGGGGCAAAATGGAACACCAGCCTGAGCTAGGGAAAAACACAGCTCTTCCGCAGGATTAGTAGAAGCATAGTAAAATCAACAACGGGGGGTTAAAGGGAAAAAACCCCACCAACTTCTGGGTTAAGTTCCACCACTGTGAGATTTCACACTGCCCCATTCAAGAAAGAAAATATAGCAGTTATAGTAGGTTTAAATACAAAACAGATGGAATTTGTGCACACTTGTGCTGATCCTGTGCATAAAACACAAACCCAAACAAAACCCAAAAGAACTTCACACCCTGTGCAGACAATCAGGAAAATAGACCCAGAAAGGATGAAAGTTGCTATAGATCATTGAAAAATCCCTGCAGTTTTATAACAATGAATGATAGTCTATTTGGATGCTCAGCACACAAGTGTTCACATGAGAGATGAATCTTGCTCAGTGTCATGTCAAACCACGTGAGGTCACTATGGCAAAGATCACACAGCATTTTGGGCTAATGTGGACTTCTAAAAGAAAAGACAAAAAAGTCACAATGAAAACCAGCAATACAGCTGCCAAAAATACCCCCACTAGGATGCCTAGGTTTCCAGAGGAAAAGTTAGGTCTTTGATTAAGGATGGCCTGAACACAAAGCTCAGCTTCATCTAAACCATGCTGGGACCTCGTGCAAATTCAATTTGCAGTGCCTCTTGTCCCCACTGTGCACAGTGCGTGCTGCTGGCGGGCCGGCCCCGGCACAGGCAGCCAGCAGCACAAGCCCTGCAGTGCCACCCCTGCTCTCCTGCCACAGGGCCAGCCCACCGACAGGATTTGAACGACACTGCATTTAAACGCCTTGTCAGTTTATAACCCGAACTTCCCTCAGAACTGCATTGGCCCCGCGGCTAATGCACTGCTCTGCAGTTCTGCCCTGGAGTACTAGCAGCCAGCACAACAGCCTGGCTCCTCAGGCTGCTGCAAGCCCAGCACTGCAGATACACAGGAGCCCCAGCCCCATTCTGGGGGGGGGGGAGAGCACTGCTGCAATGTGCCCCAGTACGAAGGATCTATCCGTGCAGAGGGCCATGGCATCCAAAGCAGCTGGAGACAGAGGCTCCAAGTGAGGGCTCTGTTTGTAGCTTGGATTGGGTGTTGATGGCAGGGGAGGTGGGGAGCAGCATTTGGGGGACAAACTCCAGCTGGAAAGAGACCACACAGGAACCTTACATGGCTTCTGTAGTGACATCAGGGGAAAGGGCTCATCTGAGCTCCAGGAGCAGCAAAAGCACAAGAGCTGATTCCAGAGCCGACCCGTTTTCACTCTACCAGGACTCAGCACTAGCAGAAACCCTCGGTGTATTGGCTGGTACCGTGCTCCCTTTCCACGAGCCCATCCCCACGTGCTCTTTATCAGCTGCAGGAACACGCTGTCCCAACGACAGGGGAATGGTTAAGTGGCCTAGTGGGCCTACAACCAAGAGAGAGCCGAGACCAGAGGAACGGGGAGCAGGCCAATTGTCTGGGCAGCAGGCAAAAAACACGCGGCTAAATTTAATCAGCTGCCTCCTTTACTTTGTAAAGCCAGTGGGCAGATTGTAGGCAGGGTGACACGGGATTTGTGACTGAAATTGCTTGTTTAACCATAATTTAAAGAGAGACGAACTTCGCCCTGGTCCCATATCCACCATCCTTGTACATGCACATCAAACCAAGAGCCACCCTCGAGAAACAGCACGGGCTCTCCCTGCCTTTAGAGATTCTTCTGCTGACCCCCTCACTCGACCTTTTCCAGGCTACCCTGAGTTTTCTGCTCCTCACACAGGGTTTTCTAAGATTCACACTGGCAGCTTCTTTCTTGAGAAGGGAGCAAAGTTGGCAAAGGACAAATACCATGGTTTATAACACCTACTGACTACAGTGCATTGCCAGACTACAGCACACACCAGCTGACAGGACAGGGAACAACAGACCCTGTTAGAGAGCTGCCATCTGAACCCAGAAACCATACCCGAGGTTTGATCCAAAGCCCTCAGGTAAACACGGTGACGTTCTGAAACAGTTAGAGGAGGTGAGGGAAAGGCATGGGGAGAAAGCCGCCCTTGGTGGTATAGGGTCTCAAAGTCTTAACAGCCACTGTAACCCTTCTCTAAAAGTTAAGGTGGAATCCGTGATCACAGACCTCATGCAACACCGAACCAGTGGAATGGAAAAACAGCAAAGAGGGAACATTAGTAACAGTTACAGCTAAAGCAGAAAACTGTCCATCCCCAAATGGTGTTAATCAAATTCAAGCTGCACCTCTCACAACCATTTCTTTGTCTTGAATGACTGAAATTTGAGAAAACTCACTGAGTTGGTAAGATTAGCTCCAATTGTGTTTCACCTGTAACACAGCCACTGAAAATCTACAGGGAGATTTTAATGGACATTTCAATACTGACCAATTTTGTTCAAAATTTCAGCTCTTCACATGCTTTGATGCTGCTTTTATGGCAACAAAAATAACGCTTAAGCAACTGTATACAGAATCAAAGTTTTGCTTAAATCTATTTTTAAAAATATTCCAATTAAATACTTAATGCTGAAACAATTAACCTTGCAGATGTAATAGCTCAGCTCCCTTTGTTTTGGGTTCTGCTTAAAAAAAGCGGAATTGCTTTTTATTACTTTCTCATGTTGCAGCAAAAGTATTATGATCCTTTTTGAAAAACTGAATGGTTTCAACAATGAACATCTAGTGTGAGGATCCTGAATAGAAAGTTAAAAGCTCTACAGTTTTTAATCTAAAACAAAATCACTAAAATATATTTATAATTAGCACACTAGTTTAAAACGAGTACTCCCGTGGATGTGCCAGGCAGTGCTTTCTGAGACATCCCACGGGGTTAGAGCAGGCTTGTTTATTCAAACAGCTAAAATACTGAGCATACACCGAAAACATATTCCAAGTTCATAATCCCAACCTTCGAGGCTCTAAATCCTGCCCCCCCTGCACTCGGACTCAGCAAGCAGATATGCACCATAAAATCCACACACCAATTCAAATAACCTCTATTTCACATGTTATCACAAGCGACAGACCAAGTGATTTGTGGGCTTTTGATCAGATGTATGCAAAAAACAGACTCAAGAAAATTGCATCTGATTCACAGACAATCATGATCAAAGAGATCATGTTTACATGGACTGCCATGATCACAGCAGGTTCCCATAATCACCTTGCAGGATAAAATACTGAAAAATAAACACTTGCCTGCGCATCAAAAGAAAGCATGGATATATTTTATTGAAACATATCACCTCTTACAAATGCCTGCTAACACAACTCCAGTATGCCATAACAACAAGCAATAACATGTGCCTGTTTGTAGATGCACAGAAGCCTCCACAGTTTAGCTTTTTTAATAAGGGCAAATATTGAAAGAAAAAATAAAGTCAGTAGACCACTGCCGAGTTGACCTATCAAACACACAGTGCAGCCGATTTTCAGTCTACTGGCAAGCTTTCTGTCATCTCCCACTCCAGGGCTGCCCAGGGTTCCATGCACCTGCACGGTAACACACACCAGCACCCAGAGAACTGCGCTGCAGCAAGAGGCTGAAAGCAAGTCACACCTTGGCACCAGGAAAGATCCTGCTCCTCAGTGTCCCACAGAGCTCCTGTGTCCCCTCTCGGTCTGGACAGACCACAGTGGGTAAAGCCAAGCCCTACAGGGAACAGGGGGTCAGGGCTTTATGTCAATCCACACTCAAAGCATACTGGACCCAAGGCACAGCCCTCCCAGAGACCAGACTTCAAGCTTTGTGCACTGCCTCCACGTACAGAGAACAGCCCAGAAGGCAAACACTGTGAGCCCTGAACAGCCAGACACAAGAGGAAGCAGCAAGACAAGTCTCATGCTCAGGAGAGAGTGAACACCAACACCAGCAGCTTCCCAATACCCGTAAATGTACGCAATGGAACAGAGGCAAAACACACACGAGAGAACACAGAGCAACGCAAGTGCCCTGGCATAGCAAACTGGGATGGATTCACTCCCAGGGATAACGGGACACGTGAATGGACATGTGCAGGCAAAAGGCCAGGTCCTAGCAGGACATGCACTTCCTGAAGTCAGAGTTGTGCTCTGGATCTCAAACCCATGGGCTTTTGGTGGATCTGCAATCACACAAACCGTGCCCTGCCACCCGTGTTCACAGCAGGAAGGCCAGAGGGGCAGGACACGGGTGCCCCCGTAGGGCCCGCGGTGCCCTGTGGGCTGCCAAGGCCCACAGGCTCCTTTGTCTGGGCTCTGCTCTTGCTGCTGAGCGTGCAAGGAATGGTTTCTATCAGTGAGGCAAAGGGGGTGGGACAGGGAACCCTCCTGCAGCATTTCAATGGCCTGGCTGGAGCTGTACCCCACACACCCCACAGCAGTAACATGATGGCAGCCACTGGGAACATGGGAGAGAAACTTCCAGAGATCAACAACTCCTACAGGCAACCAGATCCAAGTGGGAAAGGGGAACACAGCGCTTCTGTTACACACTTGTAGAGAAGTCCATCTGCAATCTCACTTGCTTTTCCAGTCTCACTAACAGGCCTATTACAAGGTATTATTCCTCTCCACAAACTTTTTTAAACAATTTTTTTCAATTATATGTAAAGTTTCATTTACTTTTGAAAGCCCAGAACACACTTCAAAACTGAACAATAAGTGCCCTGCCAGGTCTGACTCCAGTGCTCATGGCACAATTGCAGCACCTTTCCCCGAGATACCTCACTCTTGTCCTAACTCTGTCCTAAAAGAAGGTGTTACCACTACACTCGGCTCAGAATGAGCTGAGCAAAGCAGATGGGAAGCAGATTGCTGCAACTGCAACCTGCTACAGCCTGATGCTCCGTGTCATCCACACCAGGTCTCTGGGACACTGCAGAGGGTTGGACTGGACCTCGGGAAAAGGGTTTGGGCTCAGCCCCGGGGCTGACAGAGCTCAGGGAGCCTTTGGAAGATGCTCTCAGGGACAGGGTGGGATTGCTGGGGTGTCCTGGGCAGGGCCAGGAGCTGGACTGGCCCTGGGGGTCCTTCCAGCTCGCGATTCCATGAGCACCACCCCTCTGGAACAGCCAGTGTTCCCGACAAGTAACGCCGTGCTGAGTGGTCACTGCCCTAAGCAGAGGATATCAGAACCATTAATGACAAAGAGAAGCAAGAAAATCATTCTTCAGCTTTTTCTTCCTGCTAGTGAGTTCAGCAAGACCAAATTCTTTGGCAAACAAAGTTAACGCAAAGATCCAAGAACTCAAACACAAATCTGGTAACGGGCTGAGGGGGGAAGAGCAGAGGGAGGAGAACTGGCAGACTTCATTGTTAAGCACACTCTGTTATCCAGCAGATCCAAGAGTAACACAGCAGTTGAAGTCCATCAGGAAATCTATGACACTGATTGCTCTCAAGTTGTGTACATTGCTGATTGCAGGGATCCAAATGCCTAACTCTGGATGCCTCTGGAATAAAAATCAACAAATCTACATTTTCCTATGTTGGAGACACACCTATGCAAAATTTGTCCATGCAAGCTGTTCCTCAGCAACAAACGTGGTTCTGAATAAAGCTTTTCTTTCCTTATTTGTGAGAAGTATCTGCTTCTTGTTCAGGGGGATATTTGGTGTGTAACTGTCCCTGTGCACGAACCTCTCCCAGATGGGGCTCTTCAGGGAGTGACACTCAGCTTTTCCCAGGAACTGGAACACTCCTGTGTGGGCAGGGACACAGGCCAGGGGGTGCCCCCACCCCAGCACCCCACAGCAGGTTGGGAGCTCAAGGGGCCACACCAGACTCCCATTTCCCACTCCTTTTTCCACCCCTTTATTGTGTTTCCATTAATCTTTTGACTTTTTCTAATTTTCTCTTTTCTTTCTTTCCCTCCTTGCTTTAAGATTTAGAAAAGGAATTTGGAACCCAAAATCTGATCTCTTTTGGTCCCTGTCCTACCTTGGGGTATCTCAGAACCCAATTCCTCTCCTCATCTGTGGCTTGAGGCAAACTTTGCCCCAGAGGATGTTGGAACCTTGGTGGCATTGAGGACAAGATTCCCTAAAAGTGTGAGTGTTGCTTCTAAGGCAATAATTGGGCATTAGGTTATTTCCCCAAAGTCTAACAGCCTCTAAGTAGTTTGCAAAAGTGCTTATTTTATCTACCTGTAAGTAGTTTTGAAGGACTATTTATGCTTTTTAGGTACGAAAATAGACTAATCGTTCCATCCTTTATGATTGCTGTAATCAGATTAAATTGTTCCCAAAACTCAAGTTATTGAAGTTATTACATATGCTGTATCTGTAAAGGTCGCACACACACACACCAGCGTCTCTACACATTTCCAAATTCTCTTTGCTGGCACGAGGGAAAAGCTGGGGGATGGCCTGGCAAACAGTGTCTCCCATGAGATGACCTGAGCCACCAGGTGCTCAGCCGAGCTCCCCAGGCCAGGGGCTCCTGCCCAGCCCCACTGCAGCCCACCTGGTTTGAGCCCTGCTGGGGTTCCCCCTAACTCATCATTTCCAGCCAACACCGCCATGGTAAGGTTTAGCTGCGTGCTTGCTCTTCCCAGACTGACGTAAAACTGATGCCATGAGGAGCCAGAATCACATTCCTGACGAGCCTTCTCTCTCTGGCCTTATTCTCACTACAGAGCCCTCTGGACAGTTGGCAGTTGCAGCTATCACAGTGTTTGTCCTGCAGCTCCAGGGAAAAGGCTGGAGCTGAACAGATCCTACTGTACTGCAATCTTACCCTTTCCTTCCACTGTACTTCAGGTGTAGCATCTCCCAGGTGTATCTGACATCATATTTACATGCCACAGGCAGATTGGGATATTTGTACAACAAAAAAGGCTGTGGCCTGGTATTTACTCAGTGCTGCTGCCAAATTAGTTTTTTGACAGCAAGAGTCACTGAACAGGTGCCAAGGTTGAAACTACTGAGTCTGTGAATGCCATTTTATTAAAGTAAATTGGTAACTCTCTGCTTTTAATCATTACCAATTAAACAGCAGAGAGTGGCTGTTGCTAGAAACTCACTATGCATTTTTTTTCTGTTTGCACTCAGCAAATCTCATTTAGGTCATTATTGTTGCCTGCATTCAGCAACAAGAGACAAATGAAGCAGCTCTTTCTTTTCAGAAAGGTCACTGGTTGCTTTTCTTCTTCTGATACAAAAATTTGTACTGGGAATTCTTGATCCATTTCCTTATTTTGACACATTTCAAACCTCCCAACGGCTATTTATAAAATAAAGGTGGGGATTTTTCTCATGGCATGGTGACTTCCCAGCTATTTACTAGTTATCTGAGGACACAAGGAAAACAACTAAGTCTTGAGATGTAATGGACTTGAATGTACACTTGCATTCTAAGAAGTCTATAGGTTTTAGCACTCAGTTGACCGCTCAGATGTGTGAAATACACAATTAAAAAATGCAAAGTAAAATATATTCCTTATGTAAAACCTTATATAGTTCTTCTGTAATAACAAGGCTAGCCTGTCGTATTTTTTCCTGGCAGACTTACGTGAAAGAAACAAACTTCCATCTGTGCAATTTGCACAAGCAAAAGGCAAATAAAGCTACCTGTCAAGTCTCGTGCTGGTGCTGAAAGGACCGGGCAGTTCTGCCCCCGCTGCCAGGATGCCTCGACAAACAGGTGACAGCAGCACAGAGCAGTTCACTGCAGTGCCCACGGGGACGGGCACCCCGTGCTTTCTGTCCCCAGCCAGCCGAGGCAGCTGCCTTCCCGTGCTCAGTGCACAGACAGTGCACAGGGATGACCTTCATTTGTGTGCAGGTCTGTCTGGGCTCTAACCCACTTCTCTGCCCCACCTTGCCCTGCCTCTGAGGGCAGGGCAGGGCACGGCCCCGTGACCTGCAGTGGCTGCTGCAGCAGGCGCCAGGCTGCGAGGTCTGACTCTTTGAGGATCAGTTCAGGCCATGGAGAGCAGGGCCGTGTTTCTCCTCGCCAGGGTGTGCCTCCCACATCCCCCAAAGGCAGAGCTCCACGGGTCTGCCGGTTCCTGCCTGCCCTGCCCTCCTTGGATGGCGAGTTGCCTGGTGCTGCCAGTGTGACCTGTGTGAGCCCTGTGCCTGGGCACAGGGCCCTCAGACTTGGTGCAGACTGGCCCACAAGGACCAAGCAGAGCTGCCCTTCCTGGCCAGGATTTACATTTCTGGGGCGTGATCGTGATGAGGTTGTGCCCCATCTGTGATGCAGCACAGGCCCTTGCACAGCACCTGGAAGACCAGCATGAATTCAAGCTGCCAGGCTGCTGGAGGAGGAGGAGAAGGGTAGGAACTCAGAAATACTGTGCAAGCCATCAAAGCAAACATGAAGCTTTGCTAATTAGAGAGCAGCTATGCTGCAAGTCCCCAGCAAGTATCTGCTCCACAGTGCTGTGGAGAGCATGCCCAAGTCACCTCCTATCACAGTGCTTACAGGCTCTGCTTTCTCACCACAGACAGCAACAGCCTCGTTCTTGGAGCCAGAGGACTTCAGACACAATACCAGCACTTGTGTTCACGTTACCCAGCACAACTATTTCCTGGAAGCACAGCACCACACACAACCCTGTGAGATGGGCATGTGCCCATGAGGTCCCCAAGCTTTAAATTGGGGAAATGGGCTTAGATTAACTTGCTTAAATTGTGTCCTCATTTCTCAATACCACTAAGACTTGGAAACTCTTACACAAACTGTAATTCAGAGGATTATGGAAGAGAATGCCTCGTGTTAGCTCCACAAATGAGACTCATTTATTTAAGGCCAACACTGAAGGAGTTGGGGTTAAGGGAAAACTGTCTGGAAAGGAAGAAAATGCATGTATGAGGACTTCAGGTCTATCCTGTTACATTGATTTTAACCTAAGGAAGAATTTTATATCATGAAAACCCAGTAACAGAACTCCAGTGGCATTTCTTTTTAGCTGAATTAACAAGATTTTTACTTCTGGAGATCCAGGATCATTGAACTGCCTTTATGCAGATGTATGTGCATGGCCTTATGCTCTTCATCAGCCTTCAATACAAATATGGAGCCAGAGAGAAACGGGAGGGTTGCCACCAGTCTGGGCTGCAATGAACTGCCAAAACCCCACCGAACCCAGCACACCAAAACACCTTTTCAAGAGTGGGGTTGTCATGAATATGGCAAGTGAGAGGAGGTGTGGAAAACAATCCGTTTAAGACAATATCCCAGACAAAGACACTGTGGTGAGGCGGGGGGTAATTACACACAGCGGAGGTTCCTTATCCATGCCAGGACGCTGTGTTCTCACACCAGAGGCGCTCTCACTTGGTAAAGGTCTAGCCTAGACTATCAGAAATTGCATTACACTTGCTGCCCCTCCCCTTATTCCCGGACTGTCTTACCCTGGCCTTTTTCTCTCCCCTTCCTCCCGTCTCCATTGAAAGACAGTAATTAAACACTAAAGCCTCTCAGTTTCTGCGGCACTGCGGGGGAAGTCCTCCCTGTAATAAGCACCAATTACTGGCTGCGACTGCAGCTGATGAAGGATTATCCTCTCACTGAGGTACGGCAAGCTCGAGAGTATAATCTTCAATTAGTTCCATTCATGTAGCACACTGGCAGGCAGGCCACTGCGTTTCCCACGACTTGCACAAACAGCCTTTCTTTGACGCCCCCAACTCGGCACAGATGGTGCCAGCACTGTCTGCCGCAGGGTTCGGGGCATCTGGCCCCCAAACCCACCTAATGCAGGCAGCCAGACAAAGCCTGCGACTCAAGTGCCCCACAGCACCTATTTGTTTCAGTAACAGCAGGCTGGCTTTTTTTTTTTAATAAAAGAAAGAGAAATTATTCAAGGAGTCAGAAAACAGGTGGATAAACAAAAAACAACCAACAATCTTCTGGACTGACACTATAAATCACTTCCAGTCATTTTAACTGCGCTTGAAGTTTTAAAAGCCCAATCATATACTAATATAAACGATAGGGCTGCAAAAGCCAAGAGAGATGAAAGCAAAATAAAAACTGCAAGTCTAGGTTTACCCCTTTCCCTTAGGTAGTGTAGATATCCTCGAAAAATAGTTGATTTTTGGGGCCCTTTTTTTAAAATCAGCATGTCTGTTCACTACTTGGAACAAAGGCTTTTGTGAACCCAGATTTACTCTGGGCCCTGACTTCTTGCTTCTGCATACTGATATATTTTATATGGTCTATGCATCAACAGTCTTTAACTGCTCAACCTAAAAATAAGGTGATACTTGCCTGAAGACAATACTCCAAAGCAGGTAAACTTTAATTACTTGCTGGTCTGCCTTTAGCTGGCTTTGATACTGGAAGACTTTACTGTACAACTGCTAAACACAATAATTAAATAAACTAAAATAGATTAGTTCCACTGACATCATCATGTTGTACACTAATTCTGTTGCCAGTGCTTTGGCTCCAGAGGAGCTGCCAGGACCAGAAGGCTGCACCTGAAGGCAGGATGCCCGAGGCACCTGCTTTTACAGCCTGGAGTTTGCATCTGAGGGATGCAATTTCCACTGCTGCCTCCGCGTGGCTGCCTGAGCAGAGAAAAAGGGGGTTTTTGCAAAATCGGGGCATGTCTTCACCTGTAAAGAGGTTGTATAATCTTGGATGACTTACAGAAGACAGCCATCTTCTTTTCAAGAATAAAAGATGTTACTGTTTTATGTACTTAATGCATATGAACTCTTAGAGGTCCTCAGACCTGGAAAGGGACTTACAGGGCTGAAAGCATATCTGGTTGGGTTGTTTCCAACTGTATTAATTTGGATTAAAAAAGATTGTTTTCTTTTGTAAAGCTTGCCTCAGTCGCATTTTTGTATTGTCACATACCATCAGGCTGAATATACCACCATAGACACTTCAAACCTAAAAAAAACCAAATCAGGCAGGTAAAACCCCCACAACTATTTTAGCTGGGCTGCTTATTTAGGACAGCCTGGCAAAAAAGGGCAGAAGTCAAGTGTAGGTCCAGTTTGTGCATTGCCAAGAACCTCATGCAAGTAAATGCTCTGTAGCTGTTCTTTCCTCTTCTACTGCTCTAACTCTTGAAATTATATAGTGCTGTAGGTATTTCAGAGAGAATAAAAAAACCAAAATCAGCCACTACCATAAGGAACACTGAAGTTTTATTTGCAGCAATACAAACTTTTAGACTTCAAGGACCTTAGGCCGGCAACATATAAACCCAACTTCCAGACAGAGGCAGAAAACTAAAAGAGCATTTTAAACAGAATGCCCTTCCCCAGAAGCAGAAAGAATCCAAGCTGTACATTTATAGTATTTGGGGAGTGATCAAGGCATCCTGCCATTGTGAAATCAAGCAAATGCAAAAGAAAAAGTAACTTCCTTTTCTGCTGGGAATTCAGAGGAAAAAATCCCAAAACCCCAGCACACAATGTGCTGCTCTCACTTACGTGGTAGGTTTTTAAGTGCAAGGCCCTACATGCATGTTTACCTCCTACATCTGGATGCTGAAATGGGCACTCAGTTTTACTACCATCAGAGGCCCATCTTCAGCACTGCTATAAACACCCAACTGCAGGATCTGATCACATTCAAGTGCCATTTGTGAAACTCTATGTATCATGGCCCCCAATTTAAAAGCATGGGAGATGGCTGTAGCTCTGACAGACAGGGAACTGAGCCTGGGATCACACTAACCTCACAAACCCAGCCTCTCACCAGCTGAATTCCTGCACCCACTGCTCCAGCAGCTGCAAGGTAAAGCTGTCTGGCAAAGATGCATTAGGAGAGCAGTTGATGTCTGAACTTTTCTGGCTTGGATTGTCCTCTTTCGTCTTCCCCTTCCATCATTTCTCTCTCACTTGGCTCATTCCACAGCCAAGTAACACAGAGCACAAAATGGGCACAGATCCAGGGAGGGTTCAAGCCTCTCACAAGGACCAGGTTTTGTGAACACGAGGAGCTGTGCCTGGGACAGGCAGGGAGCCAGTGAGAGCTCTGGGGTCAGGGTTAGAGGGCAGATGACCACGGGAGACGGGGTGGTGGGTGCTTGCTGTGTTCTGCCTCATCAAGGAAAAGCCACTTTCAGCCTTCTAGGAGAAGCAGCCTCACATCCACATACCCTGGACCTCGTGAGAGGCTTGAACCTTCCCTGGACCTGCTGAAAGGCAGCACAGCAGGACACAAGAGCAGCACTGCTGGAACCGACCCTTACAAACAAGGAGCATCGTGTCAGGGAAGAGAAAGTTTAGGGCAGTGAACATTAAGTGCTTGTTTGTCTAAAGCACAAGCCAGCAAAGAACGGCAAGTTTCAAGGATCCCATCACCTGCTTAAGGTTAGGTGCATGCTTAAAAACGCTTTCCTGGATCGGGGCCATTACTGGCTGCTAATACACACACTGGGAAAAAATCATGCCAGAGAGGTTCTAATGCATCTAGAGAGCAAACTGAGTCCTGGACACTGCCCATGCACCACTGTGCTCCGACCTGATGAAGCGTCCGTAATTACAGTGTTGGCTCTCAACAATGTGCCATGTTCCACGTAGGCACTGTAAACAGGAGGCAAGCAGGACGAAGAACCGTGGCATACCTTTTAATTGAGAGCAGGAGGATTTAAGGTCAAGACTCTCTTTGGATGACAGCAGTCATGCCCCCCTTTTATAAACTGCTGAGTCCTTAAAGACAGCTTTCTCCTAGGATATAGAAATAAAGCCTGGCGCGTTAGTACTGAAAATATTTCTAAGACTTTCACAAAGTTTGCAACCGGCATTATTAACAGCACCATAACAGGGGCTTTATTCATCAGGATGCACATGTAGCTTATTCCATGTAAAATTCGTTATCACAAATATCAAACATGCTGTGGATAATAAATGATGGGGCAGAAATAAAACAAAAAGAGCTTTGTTTCGGGACACAAAAGCAAATTGACCCTTGTGATTTATTTGTTTTTCTAAAGAAAGGAAATGCTCATTTAGCAGATTAAAAATGAAATAGCAAAGTTGAACAACAAAAATCTTGATGAAGACGGTACTTGTTATCTTTCCATACACTTCTAACAAGTGATTATAAAATGTGAACAGTCCAATAAAACACAAGTATGATCAAAGCTGTGAAAAAAGCAATTAAGCTGTTTTGACACTTGACTGATGTGTTGAATGTGCGGGTTGATTTGAGGCATTTAGACTACATTCATGAACAATCCTGTTTATGGGGCACCTACCAGCATAAATTTCTTTCATCTTGCCATATAAAGCAAAAAGGAAAATATTTCAAGAAACAGTGCCACTGGATTAATCACACTTTCTTTGCTACCCTTCCTTAGGCTATGTGCACTTTATATTCTTATAGGAATGCCATCTTTTAAGTTACTGAATAATTGGATGATTTACTGTAAACACAGAGTGGAAGAGTAGCTCCAGAGCTCAGGCAGTTTCCTTCCGGAGACATGTCTTGATGTCAATAACTGAGTTGCTCAGTATGCAACCCTATTGAGATAAACTGCAGGCTTTGTTCCTTCCAGGCTACAGAAGGAAGAGGAACACGGGTTTTTTTTAGTGTCTAAATGCAAGACAAACTGGATCCTGAAGGCTTTTTAAAGTCCAGTAGAATACAACAGCAGTTTAATTGAAGCGTCAGATTCAGTGGCATCAGACATCAGTTTGAGGTGTAATGTTAGAACTGTAAGGGAGCAAAGAGGACACAGCCATTCCTAACTGTCACAGTTTTGATGCAAGAGCCTAACTGCAGGAGTCAGAGGGAGCTTCAGCATTGGTTCCCAGGAACCAGGGTCTCATGGCTATCACCTGGACTCTGAAATACTCGAGTCTCTTTAAGTTCGCAAGTGAGGTGCTTGGCAGGAAATAGAAACAGATGGCAGCAAATAAGAGCAAGACGTGACTTTTGCACTGTTTTAGCAAATGTAAGGCAGGGCTTCAGCTGTCGACATTTCCAGGGCAACTCTGAAGCAGACACACTATTCTCTAACACTGCACAGGCAGCTCTGCACAGCTGAGCCCCCTTACACCCAGCACAGAACACAGATTCCTGGCACCCAGACTGACAGCAAGCAGAGGTGGGACTGCAGAGGTAAGCTCTCTGAATACAGGACTCCTGAATACCCTCTCCTGAAGACAGGGTGCTTTGAAACAGGAAGATGACAAAGTTCCAGAGAAAACCCCCACCAAGCAATCAGCCAATAAAACCCAGCAGCCCCTACTCCTGTCTGCTTGTTCCTGAAGCGCTGAAGTAGCAATGGAAAAACAGCATTTCCTTTGTGGAAAACAAATGGAAAAACTCGGGAAAGGCTGGTGTCCTGCCTTCTCATCCACAGCACTGCTGACTGCCTTCTGCTCTCGTTGTTCCTTTGCACTGAGAGTGGTGGGAAAGGGCAGAAACACACAAATGTGCCTCGAATTGTTTTACCCTGATGGCATGCCAGAGCACCATGGCAGTGGGCAGCCTTGTTACAGGACACTGCAGGACAGACAGCTTGTGACACGACAAGATGAACAGAACACATTTAGTACATCCCACTTAGTTAAAGACATGGTGCCAACCCTAAATCAAAGCTCTCAGGATTCCTGTCAGAGGCTACGTTACCACAGCTGACAGCTCAGATGCCAAGAGTGACGAGCAAACCACGCTGCAGACAAGGGAGGAAGGGAGCAGAGAACCATCCACACGGAACCACTGAGGCAAGAGAACTGCTTTTCCACGCAGCCATACAACCCCACCCCAAGCTGGAACTGGCCAAGTGGAGATCCATGGGCACCCCTGACAGCTGGAAGGAACCCAAAGGCTGAGGAGCCTTTCAGAAAGCTGGGGGGGCTCTCCCAGCTCAAGAAGCCTAGAGCAGAGCCTTCTCCTTACTGCCCCTGCCAGGACCCTGGGCATTCCTTGCCCACCTCAGGAGCCAGGAGCAGCCCCCACCTCACCTGCAGCCTTCAGAAACAACACTCCTGCCAATCCTGGACATTAAACAATCCTCCTCCTAAGTAGCTTCAAATACACAAGTTTTCCAGAAAAAAAAAACACAAACAAACATTTTAGAACCATTTTATATTTCTTCTCGTGTCTTTTGAGCCTTGTATGGAGTTTTCCAACTTTCTCCAGAACTTGTATGGATGAGAATGCTTTTCTTATTTAAAATTTAATTCCTTTTTTTCCCAGTGCAGTAATTGGCATTCCCAAAACTAATATGAAAAAAATACTGTTAAACACTAACTTTTCACGAGTGGAAATCACCTTTTTATTCTGTTGGGATAGCACTTGGGGCCTGCCAGAAGAATTAGTACAAATGCTGACAACCACAACATTTTCACTCATCTTTGATTTCTTGCAGAACACTTTAAATTGGGCTTACATTGTCTCTCAGAATTTAGGGGAACAATTCTGTACGAGTTAAAACACCTTAATTATAAGAAATGGCAGCAAACACTTTGGGTTGTGCTACTTCAGAAGACCAAAGTATCAAGTTAGTCTCAAGTATTAATTAGTGGCAGGAACTGGCAGGAACAGCTTTGGTGTGGACACTTAGTACTTTCAGTCACCTTTGCTGCTACACTACTGAAATAATTATTCTGCCATAAAACACAAGCAAACAAGTTATTCTACTGGGATATAGAAAAATAATTCCCCCACCGTATGTTTACGCCACTTCTATATGCACTGCAAAGCAAATACAAGACCTTAAGCCAAAACACTTGAAACAAGCTACAAAGAGTTTAGCTGAGCCTTGATTTCTTTGCAATTTTCGTGGGGTGGCTTGATACTTTTGAGCCTTGTAGCAGTGACAATGGAAGATACTCAACCCAAGGATCAACCCCATTGCATTTCACTGGCACATAATGGCAACAGGCTGAGAAACATGTAATTGCATGTCCTCTGTGATAATCCCTTTAGATGCTGCTCTCTGGTGACCCCCTGTTACTCAAGGGATGGCAAGGGGAGAAGCCTGTTCTGTGGCTGAGAAGGCTGCAGGAAGAGGAGGGTGAGCAGTGCCCCAGCTCCCCCCTCATGTCCAGGATAACCACACCTGGGGCCGAAGGGGTTTGGGGGGTGGGTATCAGCCACAGGTCACTGCTACCCTGGGTCCTGCTTCCCCTCTCTTTCAAGCTGGCAGTAAAACTTCCCGGGGTGCCACTCACACCTCTAAGAGCTGGGTCACTCCAGCCCTTCCTGCAGCAGATGAAAACAGGATGAAAACATCAGTACTGCAGGTATTTCAGGTATCCCAGCATGTGAATAACAGATGAATTTGCCATTGAATCACCAAAACATCAGAGTTGGCTTTGGTAAATAGTGCAAGTGCTACAGGAAGGTAACTACAGAACCCTTTACATTAAGTGTGACTCAGCAGCACGTTTGGGAGAAGAGAGATCAAAGGACACTGAGCTGTGTTCAGTGTCATCAGAGAAAGGGGGTGAAACACAGAGTGCCATCAGCCACACAGCATGGGGACAAGCGTTTTGGATTCAAGTTCTTACATACAGTTCCCAAGGTAGAACTGCACCTGGTTATTTTAATTGACCACAAGTTGACTATGAATTGCTGATATAAGATAGCTATGGAAAGATATTAGAATTCATTCATGTTTCCCCAGAAAAAGAATTATGACACTTATTCACAAAGCACCAATGAGATTTTGTGCAGAGTATCTGTGTGCTATTCTGGTCATACAAAGATGAAAAACGTGTCACCAGAGGACGAGAAAGTAGACTGGAAAACAGCTTAACTTGGTTAGCCTAGGATTAAGACTCAACAGGGAGTCTAAAAGATGACAGTTGCTCAAAATCAGTAATAGGGAAAAAGAAGGATCATTTATGAAAAAATGTCAGGGTAGCACTAAGAGATGGAAAACAGGAATAAAACTAAAAATTAAAAAAAGATTCTGGATCAGTCAACTTCTTGAGACACAAAGAGCAAAGTATCTTTCTGCTTTTCAGGTGATCAAGTGAACCTGCCACAGACTGGACTCAGGCTTAGACACCTTTCCTAGTCACATGTTCCTAAAAGGGGCAAATTTAAAGAGATCAGAGTTAGTAACCAAAGATTGCCTGAAAACAGAATTAAAGGCAGATACATGACTGGACTGAGACAATGCAATACACTTGTCCTAAGCTTTGGCATGTCTGAAACTCTCCAACCATAAAACTCTGAAGTTAGGTTACAAATTTCAGCATAAAGCTGAGTCCATACAGTTTTGATAAAAGACAGAAACAAACTAAAAGAACATGAAAAACACGTGGGTGATGCTTGATCTGATGGATTGAATGCATAAGGTAAATTCAGAGAACAGAACACATTTTCACTGGAGTTTAATAACACAGTAGGACTAAAATGCTTTGTAGTTTTAGTTTCATAACACTGCCCAGCTGCAATTTCCATTTCAAGGTTTTATAATACAAAGCTGTACAGTGGTATTTTAACTGTTCATTGTAGATGGTTTTCACACGGAGAAGTTTACTTGAATACCAAATATACTGTAAACATACTGAACATCTGGTAATTAAGTGTAGTGCACAGTAATCTCCATAAAGCCCATATCTGTGGCGAAATCTTTTTAATAAATAGTTGATAATGGAATGAAGCTATTACAAGAATTGCAGCACACATGGTGAAGTACAGCCATTATTAATCCCATAGCATGAATAAAAGCTTTTAACTGTTCATTTTACCAAGAACCTTTAAGATGGGCCTGTTCTGAAATGAGTGTCAGCACAGAAATGCCCCATTTGCAACAGAAAAAAGACTCTGTAATTGTATTAAATCATTTTCATAAGTATACAAGTGCCCAGTGAGTTCTGTACCATTCCCAAACTGTTCACACCTCACTTCATGGCAGCACAACCTCAGCAGTCTTCTGTAAGGCAGCCAGAACACCAGAGGGAACAGAGTCACTGCCACCTTATCCTTTCTAAGAATACTTCACCTTGAAGCACTTGATGTGCAGCTCTTGGGGCCTCCATTTTCACCCTCAGCAGCAGAGTTTTTTCTCTGAGCAGAGCGAAAACAGATCTGAAAAAATGGGAGCAACCCCCTCTCCCGATTTAAGATCTTTTCAGGACTCTGGCAGTGGATTCATCGCTCTGTTATCCCCAAATTGGAGACCCCAGTCTTTAAGGTCAGTTCACTGACACTTCACGGTATTCCAAATGAGCCATGATGTCACCAGCCCTTAGTGGCATTACCCGGTTGCTACCTACACACTACTTCAAGAAACACCCATCAGAACAAAACAGTCGTAAGTGCCTATTTTGTGCATCCCCTTCTACTGACATCTGCTTAAACCCTGACCTTTTTAACAGCAAAATTTTTCTCCTTGCACTAGATCAGCAATTCCTATTCCTAAATCCAGGTCAAGTTCATCATCCACCTTGAGCTACCAGGTTTGAAAGGAGGCATGTCTTCAGATTCATGGAACAGTCTGTTTATGCTACTGGGTATCTTTCCACCTCAGCTTTTCCTGTGACTACTTCAGGCCTTCTGTATTTTTCCCAGAAGTGCTGGTACATTGAATCCCTGGTATGACTCATTAGCTTGTTCTGCATTTGAGTCCTGTATTTCCATTTATCATTCTTTTCCTTTGAGAGACCAGTGTCAAGGCACCTCGTGCATCTGGGTGGCCCTCCTCAAGCCAAGTGCCAGTGCCACAGACCCCAAGCTGCCCAGAGCTGCTGCGGCACCACCTCCCTGTGCACACCCACTTCTCAGCTGCAAGTCACTCCACGTGCCTTTTGCTTCACACAGTCCATGCTCTGCCACTGCCATTTATCAAGGTGTCCCCTCGCAGTTGTTCACCTCTGACACACCAGTTAAACAGGTAACTTCATTCCTACTGCCCAGTTCTCTACCTGCCCCCTCTTCACAGGGTGCCCAGACTCCGGTTTGCCACTGCATTCCATACTTCACCCTCACTCCTCCTGCCCACTAAGCCTTTCAGTCTCCTTATGGGTGTATCTTTATGGGTCTGTGCCTCCAAGAATATAGGCCCAGATTTCCATGCCAAAACATCAGAAGTGAAGCATAGGAACATTTTTCAAATATACTCAATAATGACAACTTTTGATAAATTCAGCAGAGATTCACCAAACTTGATCTAAACCAACATGGGAGCCCAATTTTACACATCTAAGGTCAAAAGTCCTGGTACTAATTCCTCTCTGAAGCTCCTTCAGTCCTCTCCCCAGAAGAACCTCCCTGCCCTTCATGTGGTGATCCATCCAGCTGCACAAACAAAGCAAAGCTGCCACAAACCTCGAGTTGTTTGACAAGCAATTTATGCAGGGAGAACAATGGAAAAGGAGGTATTTCAGGAGCACCTCATACTCTGGTCAGTTCGGTGTATCCCTGCCTGGACTCGAGCACACGTGTCTGGCAAACCACCTTGGAAGCTCACAGAAGGTGGAGCAGGTGCTAAGCTCTTAAAATGAACAAGAATTTTAGTAGCTGCATGAGACTAGTGCAGCATTAAGTGTTATTTCACCACCAGCTCCAAACCTGTAATAGGCTTTTTGGCACAGAAGTCATCACAGAGGTTCTGTTCAGAGAGTTTTTACTACTTGGCATGCTCCATCTCCTTTAACTTCTAGGGACTCTGCTCCAACAATAAGCCAAAACAAAAAGATAAAACTTGAGAGAAAAATTAAATACATCTATTAGAATTGAAATGTATTTGGGAACAATCCCAACATATAACAAATTGTTGTTGCCCGCTTCTATCTTTGATTTCTAAGGACCAGTCATTATTCTTCTAACCAGAGGAAATGTTTTTTCCCCCTCTTTATTTTAGAATATTTTGATAAGAGCTATAAAAGTCCGTGTATCCTGAAGTCGAAAGGACTCAGATTCAGGTGGTCTCTTACTGAAAAACTGGCACTCATTTTCTGAAAACGTGGAAAACTCTAAATCTTTGCAGCCACAACAAATTAAGTTTCAAATGCCATTTTGAAAAAAGCAGAACCACAAAGTAAACCAGGATTTGGAGTGTTGTAAGAATCACTGGCTATATCTGCAACACACACGGTTCCAAGTCCATGAAAATTGCAATCTTGTCTACAAAGAGACATCCCCATTCCCCTGGGGGCTGCTTATGTGTGCTGCACATGCAGGACAGGAGACTAAGGAGGTGGGAAAGGAGAATTTGTTTCTGTTACCTTTTGTCTTCTATTAAAACACTTCCCAGTTGTTCCAGGATAACTAAGATGTGACCCCTAGACCAAACAATGCTTCTACCATCACATCAGAAAGGAAAGGGTGGATTTTGCTTCATTTTGCCATTTGGCTCTTTAATCCACAGTTTACATAAATATATGTGATTGTCCTATCAACTATGACAGTTCCAACTATGTTTAGAACTATGGGAACAGATATCCAATAGCACAGGATGAATTCTGATTTCTAAACTTAGTCATTCTCAATTGGAAAGCCTCCTCCTGGAAGGGCAGGAGGGAGAATGTCTTGAAGTCGGTTCCTTTGATGCATGCTGTGTCTATGACTGAGCAGTTTAGATCTGTTTGCCATCTCATACTGCCTCAACATCAAATCCTGGGCAGTTACACTCACACTAAACTGTTGCCGTCCGTGCAGCAAGGCGACCTGTCTCAGGAACGGCACAGCAGCCAACCCCAGGCTGCTCGGGCCACCAGCTCACGGACACCAGTGTGGTGGATGGCAAATGGCCTTTATTGCTTTATGGCACTGCATTATATAGTCTTATCTCCTCTGCTCTTATCCTGTCTGCTTACATCACTTGAACACCACTGGCACCTTCAAGGAATGCGGTTACATGTTATTGGCGATGGGGAGAGGGGTCTGTCTTTCCATCACAGCGCGGTATCTTCCATTCTCCAGGCCCTGACTACCTACACTAAACCAACACAGCCACAGGTGCTGCTCACAGACACTGAGGAGATGAGCCTTCCCAGCATCAGTCCTTGACTTCGGACCCAACATCCACGTTCTGCCTGCTGCCCCATTCCCCGAGTAGATCAGACAAACATTATTTGCAGCCTTCTTTCACCACAGCACCTGGCCTGTCACAAGGCTTTTTGTAGGCAATTCCTTGCAAAATTACTCATTAAAGTTTGTTGGGAAACAGACACCTCTGTTTCCTTCTGTATTAGTTCTGTTCTTACATGGCATTGACCTGGGCCTCCCAAGTCCTGAAAGAATTTGACTTCCCTATGGATGAGGTCAATAAACAAAATCCACCACTCGAGCGTTAAAGTGCATCTGGAAAGGACCCGGAGGTTGCTGCCCTCCTACAGCAGCCCCAACTCCCTCTACATGGCAGAGACAAACTCCAAGAGCCACAAAGCACAGAGAACTCGAGCCTGTGTGTGGGAACCAGGCCACAGGAGCCTTTTCAGGGGAAATACACTCTGCTGCAATAACTTCCCTCCAAAGACAGCTGCCATGCACTACACTTGAGCATGGAACTTTCCACATGCCAAATTAAAGCCTTAAGAAAGCTGCAGGATGGACAGGGATACAGAATTGTCAGCAGCTCCCTCCTAGCTGTGACCTCAGGGAATAGCACACGGGAGAGAAATCCGGCTCCAAGCACACTGCCCTGCATGAAAGGCCACCCACAGGGAAGAGGAAGGGCTCCATCAGGAAGAGGTACCTGTGGTCACTGCACGGGGCAAGTGGGACAGAGCCCAGCTCTGCCTGTGCAGTGCCACAGACCTGCCCAAGAGGGAAAGCTGTGCAGTCTTACACCCCACAGGAAGAAACTGGAAAGGTCCTAACACAGCAATAGGGTATTCCCCTCCTTGGCCAGGGGGGGCAAAAGTTCACATAAGACAGTGTTTACTTGGTCAGGTAAGTGAGAGCTCAGACTTAAAGTGCCTCAAAAGCCTCTTTGTTTAATGCAGATCAAAGAAACTTGCCTTAGGCAAGTTTGGCATCTCAGGGACAGGGAAGCCACAAGGACAGAGCTGTACACCACAGGTCTATCCTTGTTATAAAAATGAATTAGTGAAGTCTTCTCTAGGCCAGAGCAACCACCTCTGGCCAATTAACTGTGATGTTACCAAATTGACAAGCAGTTAAGGCAACCAGCTACACTGCACTGTTGTTAGAGCCTAGATTAGTTAATTTTCCATGGGTCACACACTGAGAAAGTTGACCAAATCAGAGTCTGAAAAGACAAATCCTTTCACTTCTGGGAACAATGCACAGAACGTAAACATAAAAAACATATGCTGTTTGTTGCCCTTCTAACTACACCAGATCAACTTAAAAATTAAGACTTTACCAACACAACTGTACAAGTGGATGACTTGGAAATGTCTTGCACATGCTGTCACCAATCAAGAAAAGTCTTCAGGACTTTCGAACACACATTTCTTTACATTAGGGCATAATCTCACTTGTATCTTGCAATTCAAACCATCTCAAATATGAAAAATAATTCTATACTTTGTAGTGTCTGTGTATGGCAAGCCCAACACATCTTCCATCTCCCAATGCCAGAGTACCTTATGTCCTCAAATAAGGATTCCTGAAGTACATGCCTAATGCCACCTACAGAAACACTTCATAGCTGGATATTAAGGATCCACTTTTTCAAAGTATTAAACACAAACTCCTGAACTCCCCCAGCCCCCAAACACAACAGCCAAATCTGATAGAGTGCATCAGAAGCAACAATGTCTGTAAAATCACCACAGTGAAGATGACCAGAAGACTGGATCATTGTCCTCCTCACCTTTGCATTAACAAAGTAAACTGCTCTCTTGCAGTGAAACCTCTGGTTTGTTATCACCAAACTAACATGTCACAGCAGATTTTATCTTGCTCCACCATCACCAAATTTATGAGCACAGTGAAACTTAACTATCAGTGCCTCAGTGACCTGCCTGTGGAGGTGCAGAAATGCCCAGCTGCAGTAACTCCAGAGGCTGACCACAGTTACTGTCCATTGCTTAACATCAATTACAGTACCCTGGCAGCTTCCCTGGCCCAGAACATTATGGAACTTGTTACTTGCACTTTCCTTTATGTGAAGAGCTTCAGGGAAATGCAGTGATAGCCAACTACTTTTCTAAATGTTCAGTTGGTTTTTTTGGTACTTTTTGTATCTGGCCTCAAATTCCCAATAGTTACTATTTCACCTGTGAAACAGCCTCTCCCTGCACCTCCTGAGCTGCTCAGACTTAAAACAACCACATCAGACACAATCTACAAGAAAACCCTTACCAAAACATGCATCTCTGATCCCTTACAGGTGCTTGCCACAGCACCTTCCTGGAGCTCAGCTTTGAGGCAGGGATGGCCCTGATGGAGCCAGCACTGCACAGCAGATCCCAACTCTACACCTGCTTTAAGTCTGAAAGAATGAGAGGACACAGCCTCAAGCTGTGCCAGGGAGGGTCAGGGTGGACATCAGGAAGGATTTCTTCCCAGAAAAGGCTGCCAGGCCCTGGCAGGGGCTGCCCAGGGAGGTTTGCAGTCCCCACCCCTGGAGGTGCCCAAGGAAGGACTGGCCATGGCACTCAGTGCTCTGGGCTGGGGGACAGGCTGGGGATGGGGCACAGGGTGGACTGGATGGCCTTGGAGGGCTTTCCCAACCTCCAAGATTCCATGATTCTATGTTCAGTCATTCTCTCTGAGACAATCCACTGGGATCAAGGGCACAAACGCAGTTGTCCTCCCATCTGAACTGTATTTTAGGAATGATTTGGAGATAATCAAGCCAAATAATTTTCACCTTTTGCTCACCTCTGTGGCAGGCAGTCATTGGCTGCAGGATCTGAAGCTCCAGTTTCACAGGGTTTGGCCAGGAAAGGTCAGAGAACTCCTCAACCCAGCCCCCCTTCACTTAGCTAGAGGCAACATCGAGGCAGGGTCCTTACAAGCTTTGCCCTGCTCCACCCTCGCACATGAGCTGCTCGGCACATCAGCAGCACCATTACAGCCCACTAACACATTGCTCTGTGTGTCCTGGGGGGCCTTGCTGCTAGTAATTCAAAGTGACTTTTGACAAGGCAGCACTTAATGCGGACACAGCTCTCAGCAGCAGGAGATGACAGGCGGCGCATTGTTGGGTGATTACCACATGCCTCAGGTGGCAGCAAGAGGCCAAAGTGCAAGGGACTTCAGCCACCCAGCAAGTCCAGTAATCCCCCTGCCACGCACAGCTTGGGCCTGCATCCTGATGGGAGCACCGGGGCAATAAATCAGCCATCTGCACTTAGAAGGTATTACAGGAACAAATACTATTGTTAAATGCTTCCTTCAGAGACAGCCCATAAATCAGAGATGCCAAACGATGCCCTTTTTTTGAGCCTCCCCACAAATTGTGACTACTGACACAGTTAACAAGAAACACTTCTCTCTTCTGTACAAGGAACAAAAGAGTATCAGCTGTTTCCTCCTACCCCCTCCAAAACCCCAAACACAGAACACCTCTAGACCGGGGCCTGCTGCCCTCGGGAATGTGACACAGGAAAGCCAGGTGCCAGTCTGAGCCTCCAGCAAGGCTCCCAGAGGGACACACCAACAGCACAGACCACACAATGCCCTCAGCCTCGAGGCGTGAGCGGGGCTGGGGCAGGACCCAAACCCACCCGCAGGGCCAGGGCCAAACGATGAGATGGCCTGGGCTCCTTCCAGCAAGGACCGTCAGGACCCACACGAAACAAGCCTTCACAGGCCACCTGTAACGACTTTTACGGCCAGCAAACCCCCCGGAGACACAGACTACCTGTGGCACAGCAGCACAGCTCCAGGACGGACGCAGGAAGAGCACTCAGGAGACCAGGGCAGCGGAGACCAGCGCAGCAACGAAAGGGCTAAACCCCCCCCAGCTGAGCTTATAGAGGGCTCCTGGAGTGATGGGTGGAGGGGCAAAGGTGGCGGCCCCACGTGTGGCTGCTCAGTCCAGTTCAGAGCCCTTTGTTTCAGGACACAGCTGAGGCAGATTTCTCAAACGGCAGTGGCAGTAGCCCAGGTGGAAGCAATAACCCTGTGTGCCTCATTTGTGCAGGAGACCAAGGTCCCA
Organism: Serilophus lunatus; assembly: GCA_013399895.1. Classification (NCBI taxonomy): domain Eukaryota; kingdom Metazoa; phylum Chordata; class Aves; order Passeriformes; family Eurylaimidae; genus Serilophus; species Serilophus lunatus. The sequence goes on from VXBA01002060.1 coordinate 46,569, forward strand.
GCCTTCTGTTTGGCCCACTTAAAGTTCAAAATAACTGCTGGTAACAGTCCTAAAAGAGTTTCTAAATGGATTAATAACTCATAAAGTTGGTTTTGCTTCACGAGATAGATGAGCCATGGGTGCCTCAGTGCAGTGTCACAGGCAGCTTTGCACCCATCCAAAGACAGCTATCCCTCTTCTGAGCTTCATGCAGAACACCGGGGTTTTATGCTTGGGATTTTTTTTCATGGTGCAAGTAATTAGCAAGTCTTTCTAAGGTGCTGGGAAAGCTACCAAAATCTTCAAGCAACAGTAAAAATAGCATGCACTATGAGGGGCTATTATTAAAACAGCTGATGCCTCTATTTCTAGCTGTAGAAGACTGTGTATGGGAGTTAGCACATCACTTAGTGTGAAACCATTGTTAACTGAGCAAGGTTAGGGTCCTCCTACACAGGACCCTATGGCACAGGGTGCTGCAGGACGGTGCACTAACCTACACAGCACACAGTCCCTCAAGATTGCTCTGCTGCACGTTTCTGCAAACAGCTGCAGCAATTTCCCTGCTGTGAATGAATGTAGGACTTCAAGCCCTCTTGACTCCACCCTGGGCTGAGACTTCTTCAGTTTAATTGTGAGCAGTTGCACTGGGCTGTGTCTCCCGGCTCTGCCAAGAGCAGCTGGAATCTGAGGCCCCTCAGGCACAGGTATGGGAAGTGAGCCCTGAGGAGCCTCCTTGGAGCGCAGTCATCTCCAACACTGCCGAGCCCCACAGCCTTCACACACCGCAGGAACCGGAGCAGTGTGCCCGTGGCTGCTGCCAGGCTGCAAACCAGCCCCTTGTGAGCAGTGACAGATGCTGCCGAAGCGCAGTGGATGACCCAGCAGGAAGGCTGTCTGGCTGAAGGGATGGTGGTAACGTTGTTGAAGTGTTGGCCTCAGTGGCCCCCGTGCTACAAGTGTCACCCGTGTCCTGGGCCGGCCGCCCAGCCACTGTCTGTGTGTGCAGCCTGCTGTGGGAGCAGACGGGCAGGGGGGTGGGCAGCCAGGAGCCCTGCACACACGTGTGTTCATGGCAGACACCTGGAGCACCATTCATAATGGGAATTGTACACGTGCACCTTCGCCCCGGGTTCCTAAATCAAGCTTTGTGTGTGAGTGTGTGTTCAGGGAGTCTGTATCCATTAAATCAGACCAACAAAGACTGACCATGAAGGTCACATGTAAAACCCAACCTCTCTGACGCTCTCATAACTACCAACACGCCCTTGACAATGAGAAATAGCAAAAAAACGTCTCCAGGAAGTAGGACTGGGGTACTGTCCATTGCTAATCTTGGTTGTGTTTGCAATGAGGCAAGTGGTGGCCAATGCCCATGATATCCAGTGTCCAGGAAAGAGCCAAGAGTTTGCCCTTCCCATATAATCCAAAAAATGGGAGTTCAGGAGAATGCAAAAGGTGCTCTTGATGTCCTGAGCCCTTAAATAGTACCGTGTTAAAACTGAAAAAGCAGCTTTCTCTTCCAGGAAGGAAAGGCATGAGAGGAATAGAATAGGGCTTTCTGTGCAAGGGAGGTGCTGAGGTCCTCTAGGATTTTCCCTTGTAGTCCTGCTAGTTGTCTCTGTTAGATTTATGATCATTCAGGTCACATTTTAAGTTCATCTCCCAACAGGGAAGTTACAGAAACAGATTTGATACAACAGGTGGGCCACCATGGATATGTGGAGAAGGCAGTAAGGCCAGATAGCAGGTAGGGCATGGACAGGGATGTGTTGCTCTTCTCCATCATGAGACTTCTTGGTGTGATCATGCAGTGGCTGGACCTCTGTGATGCACAGTGCTGTTCTTCCCGTGTGCCCCTGCAGAGACATTCCTAGAGGTTCTTCCTCTCCTGTATTCAGGGCCATGCACAACCCTGGATCTACGCCTTGGCTAAGCAAACACACACACATACAGAAAATGAGCTTCCACCTGCACTGGGCCCCGTGGAATTTTCCAGGAAACCTGGCTAGAGTTTTGTGTTTCTAATAAAACCAAAACAGTTTTTAAATCCACGTTCAAGCTTCATTGCAAATATTTCTCACAGCCCTCTGCAGCAGGAATAATTACTGTCCTTATTTATCGGGTAGATTATACAAATCCCCTAGTAAGTAAATTGTAGGATTAAGGTTAATGTGCTAGATTAAACTGACAGCTTTATTTACTTCCTCCAAGAAGGAAAGACGAAGGGATGGTGACCTATCATGTGTATTAACTCAACATTTAGTCCTGCCTCAGCTCCAGTGATTATCTGTGCAAGTGCCAGTCCAGATTCCAGTGCAATACTGCATATACAGAACTTCCATTGTCTCCCATATTACATCTGTTCAGCTCCTGATTTTTCAGACAGTAATGTGCTGTACTTCTGTAGAGCCTTCCCTCTGGAATTTCAGAGAGCTCACAAGGAACTGTACCTGCATTCACCCCGCAGAAAGTGTCACTTATTCTCACGTTACAAGTGCTCACTCTGATGCAGAGATTAATGCCATTTTTTTTCTCTGACTTGTCTGGATGGACAATTTGTCCATGACTCAGGGTCACTGTGTTCTTTGGGTGTCCCTTAGAGTGATCTTCCTTGCTGTAAAGCCACAATCCAGGCTATGAAAATGTCCCAGACTGTACACACTCAGCTCAAGGTGGCCATCTGGGCTTCCTGCTACTTTCTGATACCGATGCTGGTATTGTGGTCAGGTTGCCTGAGGGCTGATGCTGCAGTTGAGGGCAGGAATGAAAAAACAGGGAATCTTCCCCTCTCTTAGGTCAGTACCATCAGCACATGGAGGACTAAATAAGGCCTGAGCTGCAACTTTCCTATGATCACAAACAAGGGATGTGGTCTCCAGGAAACTAACCTCCAGTGTCTAAACTCCAAGTCCTAGTGCCGTGAGCTCCTCAACAGTGGGATGGGGTAACACCCTGGCAACACTGTAAAGAGGTAACACACTGTCTGACATCAGTAGGTCTTTCCTCACTCCAGCACCTCTCTTGTGACTTCCCCACTCTCGTAACCCTCCCAGAGGAACTCAGAAAAGCCATTTAGGTGCAAATGTGACCTATGTTTGCACAGCAGGTTGGGAGCAGGGCTGGGATTTACCTTAAACTCGATGACATGACCATCTGTTTGTTCTCCTCCCTTCAAATACAAGGTTTGTCCCCACATGCTGGCCCCAACACATTTCTATATTTATATATCCTTATTTTAGGAGGCCTGCAGAAGAAACATATAGATTACAGCTGTGGTGCTCCTCATCTTAGCTAAGGTTCCAATAGGGATAGTTGTTCTGGGACAGAATCCCAGCCGAGAGTCATTTGCTGCTCTCCTGCCAAAGGGGACTGCAAGCATTGCCAGTGCTCTGCTTGACTTAGCTTGGACAGTTCACAGCCTCTGAGGAAGGGGAGGAAAATTCCACTGTGAGATAGCTGATTTAAAGTGCTGTATCCCACAGCGACAGTAGAGTGTTTGCTAACACTAGCACAATTTTCAGAGAGAGTCCTTAAGGTCAATTTTCAGAATGTGTTCCTGCTTGGGAGAAGGCCAGGATTAAACCCTTCCATTAGTTCAAAACTTTGGAAAGCTTCTGACAGGAAACCAATTCTGGTTTTACAGTTGATACTAGTTTTGCAAAATGTGACTAGATACCAAGAGGAGGAGGAGAAAGAGACTCTAGTGACACATCCAACCTCCTCTTCTCTATGTATAGAGTATACAGGCCTGTCCCTCAGTCAGCAGTGGGATTTTGCTTGTGTCAGAAACAGAGAGACAAAGTGAATATAGGAAGTGACCCTGTAAAGTGCAAATTGTAGGCACAATTGTGCTACAGATTGTGCTGGTTGTAAACACAATTTGCATTTTATAATATGTAGTGTATGTTCAAAACTCCTCTCCACTTTACATTTAATTTTTGCAAATAATACAATATATAGAGATGCCAAAAAAGCCCAACGAAACAAGAGCTGGGGCTGATGCTTCGTGTTCTTCTAAAATGCCAAGTTACATTAGATCAGCAATCTCACGTAAGTAGAAGACAACACCACTGAATTAACACAGAACAAAAGTATTTTCAGCTGTTCTTCCCTAGGAACTCTGCCTGGCTCTTGGCCGTCTAAAACATAACCTGTGTTGAGACACTGCAAGGTGAGAGAGAGAGAAAGAACAACAATGACGCCAAAAGGTTCAGAAACTTCAATGACTTGCAAAAGTACATACTTAAGTGTTTGCAGTGCACCCAGGAAATCCTGCTTGTTGAATCCCCGCACCATCCAAAGCGTGTATTCTGATTGCTGGGTGAAGTGCAGAGGTGTAAGCCAAAGTGCTCCAAGAGCAGCTGCTGTTACCCCAATGACATCCGGGCCACAAATCCTGGTTCTGAAATAGGTCGTTCATGAACTGCTGCTACGGGAATCTCTGCAAGTTAGCTGGGCTATGGGGGAAAAAAAGGACACCTGATGTTCTGTTTTACCTTCTCAGCAGTAACTCACTGACATGAAATAAGAGATCTGTTATCCTCGTGGCTTTAACATTTTAAATCTGCACACATTTCCTTACAGCCGTTCTGAAGGGCTGATGCTGTCACCTCACTGGTACTGCCACAACTCCCCTTGGGGGGGAGCCCCGTGAGTCACGGAGGACCTGACCCTGTTTCACAGAGAGCAGTTCAGGTTGGAAGGGACCTCAGTCCAACCTCCTGTTCAATGCAGGGACAACTGTGTGGTCAGACCAGGCTGCTCAGCCAGGTCTTGAAAGCCTCCGAGCATGGAGGCTGCACAGCCTCTCAGTCCAGCCTCTTCCACTGCCTTTTGCTAAAAAAAGTGGGGTTTTAAATCCAGCATGAACATTGTTTATTTCAACTTAGGTCCCTTGTGTCTCATCCTGCTACCACACACCACCGTGAACAGCCTGCCTCTTTCCAAAGAAAAAGGCAATTCAGCACGCTTGCTACAGAGAACATCACACTTTCTCACAAAGCTGCACTTCTACCATCACAGAACTGAAACTACACGATGATTCGTAAGTGCAATATATCTCAGAGCTCAAGAGAGGCCACCAGCAGGGAGGCAATGGCCAATGTCTGCAAGTGAGACCAAGGCCTTGTATTCCAACACCCTGCTTTGGCACCAGGAGTTTACTAACGTAAAGGTTCTTCCCGGCCAACTGGCCCCTGAGCCCAGGATATTCCCAAACACTTTCCATCAGCTTTTACATACCGAGTCATTTTTTTCCCAATTCAGCTGGTTCACATGTGATTCTGTCCTGAGCAATGTGTGTCTTTCTCCACCTGTGAAGACTTAAAAACTAAGAATCAGTTGCTTAAAATATAACTTTTTTTCCAAAGGCCTCTGCTAATCCAACCCAGCCACTTCTCCTGTGTGCATTTATGAAGGTGAAAGCTACCCACAGGTAATTTTCCAAGGAAGCTCATTCAACAGCTGGTGTTTTGTCACAAGCAAGGATAAGCATCATCACGTAGCACTTATTTCCTTATCTGAAGAGTATCACTGAACTGATGACGCCACGGTCCGTTCAGAGAGTTACGTTCCTCCATCGCGTTGGCGTTCCCAGAGCGCTAGAAAGTGTGAAACAATGGGAGGGCAGAACTGGCTGCTCAGATACAGAGGTGACTTCCTCCAGTCACATTGGGGTGATTTCTCACTAAGGAGCAGTGCAATGAGGCAGCCCTGCCCACGCAGTGCCCTGTACGGTCTCCAAAGGGGGATTCTGCATCCCTGCAAAGCCAAGGCTTCCCAGGGATGTGTGTAATGCAGGGCTCTGCAGGTTGCCCCCTCATGTTCACACACCCAGTGGTTCCTGCAGCTGGCCAGCTCCCGTCATACATGACACCCCAAACACCTCCAGTAACTGAGGGCTCCTCCCCTTGAGCAGCAGAGCAGGGAACAGCCTGGAGCTGAAACCACCCTTATGGATTAATTGAAGTGTAATATCCAGGCTAGTGAGAGAAAGCCCCAGTGAGATTGGAGTTTGTGTATTGTGTTACTTTTGTTGATAGCTAAACAATTCCACAGATGTGCCGAACCATGAAACACATAAACATGCAAGAGGAAAGACATATTTTGCCAGTAAACTTTATGTAAATTTAGCACAAATATGAAAACATCAGTAATGGGATAAGGCTTAAAGGAAAACATGATCTTTTTTGTGAACAAACAGCTGGTTTACTGTAATACCAGACTTTTGTATTAATGAGTAGTTTTTAATTGCCCCAGTGAATATTCTTTTTTGACAGGACTGGTAAATCTTTTCTGTATCATAGCATGAGGAAGAGGAGAGTATTCCTAGCTTTCAGTGCTAACTTGGTGTGCCAGCAGGAGCTGTGCAGTGAAGTCATGGGGTGCAGAGATCCTCCCACTACCCCTGCCCAGGAAAGGACCCAGCAGAGCCCAGCTACACCCACAGAGACACTGCATCCTGCAGGGACAGGCCCCTGTGTTCTGCCTGGTCCCCTCACTATTCACTCCCTCTCCTGGCTCACCCTCCCAACGCAATCAAGGTCACAATAAAAACCCATCAAGGCCCTTTGGTCCAGGGTGGATGTGTCCCAGGCCCACAGGCTGGCCCAGCCTCTTACCAGTCACACACACACATCTCCCAAGTCCATTACACTTCCTTCTGTCTGAGCCCAAGGACTCCTCCCAATCTCTCTGCCTGCCTTGCCAGCTTACAGCAAGACTCGCTGATTAAGTTGATTATGTTGTCACTGCTAGAAACTTTTCATCAAAGCAGGAAGCTGCTTTACCTTAGTTTTTACATTTTGCTTCTCTGGAGCGGATTGGAAAGTATCAAAAACGTCAGCAGAGGAGCACTGTTAAATGGTGGTACTTGTGCTTGCAGGTTCAGTCTAAACCAAAGTTCCATAAACCAACAACAAAATGGAATATGTTAAGGTAAAGAGTGGAATTTGCCACAGTGAACTAATGTAGAGGAATCCTAGATGTCTACTAGGTGGAAAACAGGCCATATGTGCTGAGTGTCCTCCTGCACAGGTGTTACTTGGCAGTGCTGTGGGGTGCCAGCCATGCACAGGGGCACAGGCAGGTGAGGTACTGAACACAGGGGCACTCAGCTGGTGCCAGTGTGTGTGTGTGCAGGCCCTGCTCCCACCCGAAAACCCCACCCAAGTGTCGACTTCCATCCCACTCAATGTAACCACACAGAGAATGCCTTGGCATTTTGCACTAATGTGAGCAATACAATAATTCTTCCTAATGCAGTTACAATATACTCAATGAGCTTTGCTAGTTCCCATGTGGTCACTTTCATGCTTGCACTTCTGTGCAGATCTGTACCCCCAGGAGCTATTTTGGTATTCACCATATCCATCTCTGTGTTTTCCCAGAGTCTTGATGTGAAGCCACAGATATTTCCTGAGACAAGGAAACTGCAGAGACAACAAAGGTCTCCTTTTTCACCAAGATGTACCATGCACCGTCTCACTTTTCTTCTTTTTTAACTTCCTCTTTGTTATTTATCATCTACTTGGAAACATAAATTTAAAAGATCAGTCTGTCTGCCTTTGGATGAGGGCACCTTATCACCAGTACTTGTAAGCCCCTGCACAAGATGCCACAAAGGCACCAGCTATAAAGACAGTTCCTCCCAGGAAAGCTTATCATAGGACACCACAGTTGACTCAAAACACTCAGAAAAAGAAAGAAAAGAGAGACTTGTAGTGGCAAAAGATCGAGTAAATTGCCTCTTGGACAATACCCTCCCACGAGGAGATCATGTGTAAGGCCAGTATGGCCACGTGAATGCTGCTCGGTTGTTCTTACCCAGCCAAGCCAGTGAAAAGCAGCAATTAATCCATGGAAACTGTGTTGCCCTCAATGTGTCATTCCTGGGGAAGAAGACAGGGTGCTGGGCAGCACCCAGCAACTCAGCACAGAGATTCAGATTTGTACCCGGGAGCCCCAGTACATCTGGAGAAGGCAGCCTCCCTGACCTTCCCAGAGCATGAGTTTTGGGGGCTTTTCCTGCCACTGTTCTCTCACTTGATCTTTTTCAAAGCACCAGCCAAGGAGGGAAGACAAGAACTTAAGATTTCTCCAAGGTCCCACAGGTGGGGACTCGGCATAGCTGGAGAAGAGGGTTGTTTCCTCCTTCCATGTCCCTCTTCCCCTTCCCACCCCTGCTTCACCACACAGTCCCTCCAGGCTCTCTGAGTATTTTGATTTGAGCTGAACTGTAACCAAACTCTACACTACACTCCAGTAAGGCTCAGCTAAAACACCTCATGAAGAAATGCTGCTGCAAAACATCTGGGCTTCATTTTATGCAAGCAAAGAGTTAAAATTATTGTCCTAAATACCATAGCATATAAAAGCTGGGAACACCCAACTACAGTGTCAAACTTCCAAATAGTACAAATGTATTTGTCTCTCACACTAGTAAGTGCTATTTGAACAGAAATAGCACATTGTAACAGCCTAACAAGAAGCAGTCTTTCTGATGACGTTTGAGACTTCTTTGCTCCACTCGTATGGAGCATTTCCATTTGTATGGAAATATTTAAGACTTAAAAGATTTATATTACAAAATAGCATTTTAAATGCTCAGTCCTGCTCGCAGTAAAGCCAAAGGGAGTTCTGCCACCAGCTTCAATGAAAATGGCATAAGGGCCACAATGCATTTCCACGTGATTTTTTGGCCCCGTTTTGTTCCAAGTCAAGAATTCTCTCCCCAAGGCCTCCCTACTCCTCCCACCAACCAGACAGGAAGCACGTTGACCAGCATCAGTGCCTGCCGTGGGCATGCAGGAAGGCCCCTGAGGCCCCTGTGCACAGGGGGCAGAGGGTGGGCAGGGCTGTCACACCTGCACAGCACGTCGGGCACAGAGCAGCACAGAGCTGGAAAATTGCTGCTGCTGCTCGGGGGGTACCTGCTCACAGTGTCCAACACTGTCCTGGTGCTCTGACACAAGAACTCTCATCTTACACACACACATACTTCAAAGATAAAACTCAATATCACCATTAAAATGGTCAAATCTGACCCTTTAAAGGGATTCATGTTGGAGTAAACTCCGCAGCCTTTGATGCATTTTTTTTTGATTAACAGATGCTAAATTAAATGACATATGAAGAAACAGTCCCATCAATTTTTAAAACCTATATTTTAATTTAAGTAACACAAGGACAAACACCATTTCTCTTAAACTGAGTTTTTCCACCAGCCCTCAGGATTAAAATATTTTTCTCTCTTGGTTTTTACATTTTATGTTCAGACTTTTTTAATACATCTTTAGATGATGCATTTTGCACTTCTGTTGATTCTTAAGTGATATATGAATTGCATAAAAGTTTACCTGAGACATGGAAATGACACATCCTAATATTTTATTCTTTGTTTCTTATCGTTTGTCTTTTTATTAATTTTTTTAGAATTATGACATCTCTCGAAAACTACACATCTATGGGTCTTGATCTAGTTTTAAAATGGATAAATATGGCACAAATCATGAAGAAAACACGTTCATGTGCTTCCTGAAAGCTGTATAAAAAAGTCTGAGCATTATTTAATGCAGCAATATGTATCAGTGTGGAACAGGATATCACCTGATATCCATGTTCAGGCCCGCGCTGTCTTCTCTTTCCAGTGTGTGAGCAGTGAGCACTCCCTGACTTACCTGTGCTGCAGTTCTCAGCTGAGCACACGTCAGTGAGTCAGGGACATGTGCAGGACAAGCAGCTCAGCTGCTTCCTAAATATTGAAGCAGGGGCAAGTACTCGAGCAGTCAGCTGCTCATCAAAACTGTAGAATCACAGACTGGTTTGGGTCGGAAGGGTCCTTACAGTCCATCCAGTCCCAGCCCCTGCCCTGGGCAGGGACACCTCCCACTCTCCCAGCCTGGCCTGGGGCACTCCCAGGGATGGGGCAGCCACAGCTGCTCTGGGCACCCTGTGCCAGCGCCTTCCACCCTCCCAGCAAAGGATTTCTTCCTCATATCTAATCTAAACACATTCTCCAGTCCCCCATCCTCTCACTATATGTTCTTGCAAATAGTCCCTCTGTGGTGTTTGAAAACAGACTGCCATAGCAAATAAACAATATTTCCCACCTGCTTCTTGTTATAATTTCTACTGAGTGCTTTTTCATATATACATATACACACAAACCATGTATGTGTAAGACATGTCACACTGAAAAAACCCTACAGATTGCCTGCCTGGAGGCAATTTCAGTGAATAATCAACAAGTACTGCCATTAAAACTGGGTCTCGGAGAGTGAGGCACAATATTTGCATATGCAGATAAACACAAGAAATACTCTTGTCGAAATCGAGGGTCTGTAATCCCCTGTTCTGGGTAAAGTCTCCTTAATTCCCGGTGGTAATAATTTGGGCTGGCTATTAGGGAAAGGTGGTCGGGCAATGCCCAGGCTCCTCAGGGCATGGCCCCAAGGCTGCCAGAGCTCCAGGGGCCTGTGGACAAGTGGGGACAGGGTGGATTGTTGGATTACCCTGCACAGGGCCAGGAGCCGGACTTTGATGACCCTATCAGGCCAGAAAGTAACAACTGACTCAGGCAGAGCCTCTGGGGTGCACACACATGGCAGGCACCAACATAAGGGCCGTGCAACCCCTGTCTGTGGGAAACCTGACTTTGGATTTCCTTAGGTCTGAGTGTAAAAACGCTGTGACTCTGCAGCATCTATTAATTAACCCCCTCAGCACCGGCCTGGCACCCTGTAGGCACCGAGCCAAGCACACAGGTGGTACAGGGAGATGGGCTGGGCACTTCACTCACTGCTTTCCTCGGCTGCTGTGCTTTGGTGGTGTTCTGCCTGGAGAGCCCTGAGTGACCCTTGAAGCCCAAATACAGCCAGACAAACTTCTACCCCAGACAATTATGAGGGAAAACATGCTAATGCCACACAAACGGGATGCAGTGACTTCATTATATCCAAAGCTCTAAATCTCCTGGAAGTGCCGGGGGGCTGCTGTGGGACACTGAAGCCCTGGAAGCACTGGGAAATACTAATGCAAGAGTGGGGAAAAAACCCTCATAAACCCAAACCAAAACCAACCATCACACTTTTTACAGAGCGGGGGAAAACCACCTTAGAATCTAGCTGTATGTTTTGAAAGGAAAAGGTTATAAAAACCTCCAGGGAGAGTGTCCAAAGAGTTAACTTCCAGAAGCGCTTGAGGCAGCAGAGCCTGGGAAGGCTCCTGGCGCCCTCTGGTGCGAAGCGGCAGCACGAGTGGAAATTTCCTCTGGGAACCAGCTTTGTTCCCAAGTTCAGGCAGAGAAAATAACGCTTAAAAATGTGCCCACTCTACGAGGGGAAATTTCCCTCCCCAGGAGCAGCTTTGCTTCAGGGACAGCTTAGTTTGGGGGTAATGGGGACGAAAGGGGGAACGCTGCTTCATCTTTTTACGATTATTATTATTTTGTCTGATTATTTTTTTATTACTGCTCTGCAGTCTCAAGTTGGGCTGGCTGCAATATAAAGAAAGAAGCCTTGAAAAACGGGCAATGAATGAAAACCTCGCAGGATCCTTGGAATAATGGTGGCAGTGTGACAAACATCTTAAAAAACCCAAAAATAAATTAAAAAATAAATCAAACATGCATGCTCGTTTCCCTCCCATCTGGAGTTTCCAGGGGAGGGCGAACCTAAACGAGCACGGAGGAGGAGAAACGTCTTCTTCCTACATGACTTTAACACTAAGAGGGAAAAGCCGAAAACAAAAAGAAAAAAAAAAAAGGCTTTCTTGACTTCAAGCACCTCTCCCTTAAAACTGAAGGATGCTCCCTAACCCCAATTGTTTTAATTCCAAGGAGAGAGAGGAGCATTCTGTGCTAGCAGCTACAAATTCACATTTTTCAACATCTTTTTAAAATCTGTGCCATCATTAACAGCAACAATTGCTACCCGGATATTATGTTATGGTGACTTGGTGTTACCGGTTTTCCAGCTGGCCTTGGACTGCAGCTCTTCCTCTCAGCACCCCTTCCATGGGGCAGGAGGCACTGCAGCCCTCCCTCAACGAGAGAAACATTCACCTTAAAAATAAAACACGGGTGTAATTTATTACATTCTTTTTCTTAACGAGGTTCTTTTAAAAAAGACCCTGTTTTGCTGGGTTGTGTGTGTTTGGGCAGTTTTTTCCGTTTTAAAAAGATGCTTTTGATACAAATGCTTTCACCTCGAGCCCTGAAAAGCTTGAGAACGTTTGGAGATGTAAGCGGCATATCCCTGACGACCGCTCTCCTTTCTGCACACCAACCAAACACCTTTCCCGAGAAAAACGAAAATAAACGAAGTGCCCGTAATGTATTTACGAAAAGGCAGCCGATTTCTGCCGTCAGCACGCCAGCAAGGCTCCGAGCCTACCCCGTTTGTAGGCGTGGGACTCTTCCACCCCAAGCTCCTCACCGACGTGCTTTGGAAGGGTAGAAGACACTTGTATTTTGTAATAAAGCAAACTGTGGCCGAATCCTTGTAGGAAGGGTCGTGCTCGGGTGGATTTGTCCTATTAACAGGACACAGGGAGAGCCGGCAGAGCAAACGCCTGCCCCGAGCACAGCAGGGCAGGAATCAGTCGGCTCTTCGCGTCAAGTAACATTTTAGATGACACTCCCCTGGCTGGTCCGCTGGAAGGACTCGTCATTATTTGGAAACAACTGAAAGGGTGAGGAAAAAAACCTGCGTCCAGACAACAACTCCCCGGGGGAAGCTAACCCACACTACAGCTTGTAAAAGTTCTACAATCCGGGGGTGCTTTGCCGCAATTACTCTTAAATAATGAACATATAAATACAAGAAATAATTCTGAGACCACATCAGAATTGACCTGGAAATGACCAGAAAGTAACAGAGCATTCCCAAAACCGTCAGTACCTCCCAGGGAAAGTATGGATACTGAAAAAAATTAAAAGTCGGCAGCAAAAAAATACGGCGGGACATTCCCCCGCCCCCCAATGTCGCTGTGCTTAGGAAGAACCAGACGATCCGTTTCTAAAAATCCCGCTCGCTGTTACTGTTGTAGTTAAAATGCTGACTGACAACGCAGACGTTGAAGATCCCAGTAACACTCAGCTACAGACGGGACATTTAAAACACGATCCCAGTTTCAGGAGTAAGCATTTTGCGAGAAAAGACTGCGACAGCTATCCGTTTTCCCTAACTAGAAATTAACTTTTTCAATGAGTCTTATTGACAACAGAGACTTCACAAAACGAGCTTGGACTGATCTTCCTCTTCCAAAGCACTAAAAAATGCTCGGGAGGTGTAAGGTTTGTGGTTGGTTTATTTCATTTTATTTCGAACTTTTACTGTTTATTGCCCACTTTGTATCCACGTTTACTACATTAACCCGTTAATAAGTGTTTCCAGAAAAAAGCCAAACCCAAACTATACGGAGGCGATAAGGAGGGCCTGACTATACTTCTCTAACGAACTGCAAGAAAAAATTTGCATCGCCTTAGGTGGGAAGCGGGTGAGGCTCCGGGAGACTCGCTGCGGGGTGTCCCCCGTGCAGGGCTCAGGTGCATTTTCCCCCCTCTCCTCGGCCCTGCGAGTCGAGCGGACGCTGCCTCAGCCCCGGGCAGGGCAGCCCCGGAGCCAGCCGTCCCCGGGACCCCTCCTCGCCTTGCGGGCCCCTTCCCTGCAGGAGCCACCACCCTCAGGGGCTTCTCAGATACTGCGGAAGGGGCTCACGCTGAACTACCAAGTACCCCGCGAGATTCTGCGTTGGAACTTCAAGTACATTATTTTATTAACTACCCTTTAACTGTTCTAAAGATTATTTAATCACCAGTGCTCCATGAAAATTATTTGGAAGTTGTGATTTCCGGGTGCTCCCCAAATAATATGCACTATTACAAGAAAGCGAGACGCAGTCCTGCTTATTGCAAGACGAGCATCCCATAAGGCGACTGGTTTCATTTTTAATACAAAGGAAAGTATTTTCCCACCGGCTGAGCACTCACTATTCCCGTGGATCTCCCTGGAAGAGGCTGGGTGCTGAAGCCATAGAAAATAGGTGACTTTTCAATAAAGGCCTTACTATGGATTTAAACTGCCTCACTTTAAGCCCCTACATTAGCAAGCAATACGTTCTAGAACTTCGTTTCAATCCCAAAGTCACTGTACGACGCTCCGAGGATGGCACAAACAGATGGGAACACTGCAGAAACAGCGTGCAAAAGCTACAGACAGACGCAGAAAAAAAACCCCAACCAAACGACACCAAAAAAAAAGAGAAAAAGCTCTCGTAACAGTAGAACGCTTTCTGAGGATGTGAGCGCAGCGCTCAGGAGCAGGAGCTGTGCTCTGGAAGCGGCGCCAGCCCGTTCCGACCGCCGTCCCACGGACACCAGTAGCGCTGCCCCCGGCACAGGGGCCGCTGCCGACAACCAAAACCGGCGGAGAGAAAGCCCAGGGTGCCCCCGGCACCAGCCGCTCTTATCCGGGTCCATCAGCCGTTTCCACCGAGATGCGGGGCAATAGCAAAGCACCCGCGGTCTCCAGACCCGAGCCGGCGCCCCGCGGCCCCGCCCCGCGGCCCCGCCCCCCCCCGCAAGGCTCCCAACCTTGGCGGGGATTCTCATCCCCCTTGCAAGGTCTCTTCTCTTTCATGCACGAGGCAGCAGCCCCGTGCCCCTGCACCAGGCCTTCTAAAATCTCCCAAAATAGTTTAATGAAGGGTAAACCCGACTTGAGATACTCCGATTTATGTGTAGTTTCATAGACATATATAAAAAACCCAACCCTGTGCCTTTCAATATATCGGGAACAAATCAGACCCCAGGTAAGGCAAAATCAGTATCAGAAGCAGCTTTTCCCCCCAGGCGCTGTCTTTGTGTGCTGTAGACAGTGCTCAGTGACAGGGACGAACCAGAACGGGTGATCCCGAGCAGCGTGACAAACCGCACGGATAAAATATGACAGCGCCACTCTCAACGAACACCTTGGGATTATTTTACAGCGGTACAGCCCCGCTTATCCCTCTGCCCCGGCCGCAGGGCTGGCTGCTGGAACTAAATCCACCGTCACACCTGAGGAAAATTCGCAATCCCGGGACTGACCTTCCTCTGAACAGTAAAAATATGCAGAGTTCAGCAGTAGCCATAGGCTCCCCTTTAAAAATCGTGACACGGGGGCAATGCACGCATTTTTAAATAACGGGTGTGGTTATTTCTAAAGTATGATTTCGGAAACTTTGTCTTTGAAATATACTGGAGGGACCCGGAGTATTACGTGCTCGATTACTCGGGAGGGAAAGGGCAGACCGGGTCGCTGTGGATGTTCACATTCGGGGGAATTGTTGTTAGGATTAGGGCAGTACTCCAGCAGAGGAGGCCGGGGCCGGAGCAGGAAGGTTTATTAGCAGCTGCAAAGCAAGGGGGATAAATCCAAACCAAACTTGCTCCCTTCCCTCTCCACTGCAGTGCCTTAAGTACATACAAAACTGTATTTCCCGAAATAGGCGGAGTAAATGCAGATGAGTTCCAGAAACAGACCGCCCAGTCTCCGCCCAGTCTCCGCCCCAAGTTTCACCCACCAGGGTGTGTCCCTGATTTAATCAATGTGTGATACCCAGGCCCATCTCCATTTCTGGGCAATCAAGCTGGTCCCATCTTCTCAAAAGCAGGTGTGTCCTTGATTACAGGTGGGCGATATCCAGGCCAATCTTCGGCGGTTAGCAGGCTGATTTTCGGCATCCTGTTAACGATTGCTGTTGGTTCTGTCTTCATAGTTTCCAAAGGTCTTTGTTCTCAACTCAAACCCAGGTGCAACCCAGTGATATTAAGCGCTCTTAACACCTGTGTCGACACCCCAAAGGGCTGAGTTTGAGGGGCTGAGAAGTGTCACCTGGATCCAAGGGTTGGCGTAAATGCTGAGTGGGTGAGGTGTCTGTGGAAAGCACTATAAAGGAAGCATTATGGAACTGGAGCAGAGGGATGAGAAGCAATATGGGAGAGCTTTGTGTTCACTCTGTTCTGGTGACTGGGGCCAACTGGGGCATTGGCCTGGGGCTCATCCAGCATTTCCTGAAGATGCCAAACCCACCCCAGTGGATCTTTGCAGGCTGTCAGGACCCCAAGGGACAGCGAACACAGGTGAGGCTGGGATGGGAAGCAGTGGCTGTGCTGGGGAACAGGAGCACCCAGTGCCAGGGAGGAGGTTGGAGCTGGGAGGGAGTTTGCAAGGGGCTGGAGCTGCAGCTGGGCACGCACAGCACAGGGCAGCTGGGCTGGGACACTGTGGGAGCTGCTGTGTGTGGGATGGGTGGAGAGCACAGAGGTATGTGGTGTGTGAAGGCGGCATGGAGTGCTCCCTGTCCATCAGGACTGGGGCAGCTGCAGCAGAGTGCTGGGCACAGGGACAGAGCTGGAGCAACACAGGCTTAGACTGGCTTTGCTAAGTGAGCCTCTGCACAGCTGTTCCAGCCTGTCAGTACTAACATCGTGACCCTCCTTCCAGGAGTTACAGAATTTGGCCTCCAAGCACCCCAACCTGGTCATCATCCCTCTTGGTAGGTTCTCTGTTGTCCTGGTTCCTCTGGCAAGTGCCTGAGCACTCATCACAGCCCTGGGAACCCCACAATGGAGGGGGCTGTGGGGGGCACATCGTTGGGGGGACACAGGGGGCCCCAGACCACCACAGGGACACTCACATCTCCTGTGTTTGCTGTGCAGAAGTTGCCAACCCAGCCAGCATCAAGGCAGCTGCAGCCAGAGTTGGTGAGCACCTGGGAGGCTCAAGGCTGAACCTTCTCATCAACAATGCTGGAATTCTCAAATTTAAGACACTCGATAATGAGACACTGGAGGATATGACTGAGCTTTACACCACCAACACAGTTGGGCCTCTGCTGATGGGCCAGGTGAGACCATCACCCAAGCTGGGCTTTCTGAGGGGGAGCATGAAGGGCTGTTGGGAGAGGGTCCTGCTTCCACTCTGGTGCCCAATGTGCTCTCCATTGATGAGAAGCTCATGTAGCCACATCCTGGAGCTCAGCAGCTGGCACCTGGCAGACTGGGACAGTGGGAAGAGGAGGGAGGAAGCTCCAGTGCTGCTGCCAATGTTGTCCACTGAGAAAGAAGCTGATTCTCTCCCCTGTGTCACATCCCTGTGTGGCCCTGTGTCTTCTTTCTCCTCACAGGAATTCTTGGCCTTGCTGAAGAAGGCTGCCCAAGGGAACCCAGGCTCGGGGCTGAGCTTCAGCAAGGCAGCCATCGTCAACATGTCCAGCATTGGTGGCTCCATCTCTTCTCTCCATTCTTGGGAAATGTTGCAATGTGTCTCATATTGCTGCAGCAAGGTACTGTCGCACTGTGCTGGAGACAGACATGCTTCCCCTGTCCTGCCCCAGCTGCAGTTGCAGCCCTCCCTCCCCTGCTACACCATCCATGTCCTGTTTCCCCACAGGCTGCTCTGAACATGCCGTCCAAGTGCCAGTCCCTGGTGTACCGCGAGCACGGCATCCTCTGTGTGGCTCTCCACCCTGGCTGGGTACAAACTGACATGGGGGGCAGCTTTGGACACACGGTAGGAATTCCAGCATGGTGAGTCCATCAGAGTCCCTGTACTGATTATCCATGGGTGGAAGTTGCTGCCCTGGTCCCCTGCCCATGATTTCCTTCCCTGCCCAATGACTGCCAGGGTCGCCCCCCCTGTCCTGGTCCTGGGTACTCCCATTCTCCTTGATTCCCTCCTCATACCCTCTGTCCAAGGTGTCCCAGGTTTCCAGCTTTCATCTTGCACTGGAGTTGCTCCTTCCCCCAGCCTTGGCTGCTTCAGGACCTTAAGCACATGTTGCCTCTCCCTTGTTCCCCACAGCCCCCCCGACAGTGGATGCCAGCGTGCAAGGGATGCTGAAGGTGCTCTCCTCCCTCTCCGAGAAGGACACCGGCACCTTCCTGGACTGGGAAGGGAAGATTGTACCCTGGTGAAAAACCAGTTCAGGATCAGAGGAACCCTTTGCCACTGCTCTCACCTGCCCCAAATCCTCAATAAACACCTTTGAGACCACCCAGCTCTGTCATGTGTCGCCAGTTGGTGGGACACCCCCTTCCCAGATGGCCTACTCCTCATCCCAGGGTGCAGTGGTGCTCAGAGCTGCCCCAGGAGTTGCCCTGGCATCCCCATGAGTTACAGCCTGCAGATCCCATAGTACGGAGACCAGCCTCTGGAGACCTCCAGGACCAGCAGAAATTCCTGACACAAAGACACCAATGCTTTGTTAAGGTGTGAGAAGCCCCCAACTTGTGCATAGCTGGAGTGCAAGGGCAGCACTCCGTATGTGCAAGGTCATATGCCAGCCATGCAGGTCCCTGTCCTTCTGACAGCGTGAGCCCCCTGGCGGCCGCACGTGCGCCTGGTAATGAAACCTGTCCCAGGAATTGCGGGGGGAGAAAGTCATCTGTCAGCGCTGGTTCGGCGCCCTGCAGGGTGTATGTACCTCCACACACACACACACACACACACTGCTGCCGGGTTTGGGTTGGTTGGTTTTTTCCCTTTATGTGCAGCCTGAGAAGTTTATGGCATAAATGCTGAGTTTCAAAGTTAAACTGTATATTTGGTTAATCTCAGCTGACCAACGCAATGCAGATTTTTTTCCATTCATTTTCTTTCTATGTCCCCATTTTATCACCCTTTTATGGTGGTTTATGGTTCCATTAAATGACCCCAAATATGAGATTGCAAATACAGAAAATGAAAATCCATCTTGTCTAATCCACAGTTTAACATATTCTTGTGATGTCCCAAAGTGATGGCTTATAAAATATTTTCATTTAATTAGGAAGCACTAAGAGGATTTCTGCAGGGGAAAAAAAATAAAGGCAAGGAAGCTCAGTTTGAATTACTTATGTGCTGTGAAGTATCATGATTGCTGCTGAAGCTTTTCGAGTATGAAAATGTAGGCTTTGCTTGCTCTTAATTTTTAAGACCTAGTGAATTATTCAGGCATGCAAATTCCTCCAAACGGATTAATTATGCAGGTAATCAAGGCTTTATCCTAAGTTTACTTTTAAAAAGCTATATTGTTTTTTCTGTGGCCAG